>WMED01015228.1:0-13724 GCA_019650415.1 Pipa parva | reverse complement strand
TTGTGAGGATGAACTAGGGACAGGGAGACATAGAAACAGATGTATTATTCACTTATATACCGTTAGTGGGATATGGTAAGGATATAGAAGGTTATGTATTATTCACTTACAGTATATACAGTACAGTTAGTGGGAAATTGTGAGGATGATGTCACTGCACTTCCTTGGTAGAAGTCACGACTACTAAATCTTAATCTGAAAGATTTTATTTTATTTGATTATATGCCTCATGCCCCCACCAATATCTTTTTGCAAGCACTTTTAACAGGGGTTATAAGAATGCTTTGGTCTTAAAGGAAAATATTGGGTTTAGTAAAGTAAATTATCGCTGAATTCTGGAAATGCTATAGTACTTTTGTGCTTGCAATATCAGATGGTTTGCTTGCTTCTTCCTTTTCAAACACAGCAGTCCTGACAAACCTTTGTTTTCGTCATTGCAATATAGTGAGCTTATTAGAACAGTGTCTGGGATAAGAAACCTGTAAGAAAGTGATCATTTTACATTTTAACTTTATGAAAACTGCCTGATTTTAGTAAAAACAAATATGTTGGATGTTTCAGAAATAAAACTGGATAATTTAAAAATTCGAAGATATTTTTTCAAGGACGGAGAAAAGAAAATCGCCATTTAGGTATATAGTTATTACTGTGCAGTATCAGCACCTTGAAAATTGAGCTCCTGTTTTGTATTATTTTGCATTCATGGGAATACATATAGCAAAGCTGCTACTGGACCCCCACTAACTTCACTCATATTCTATTGGCTGGTTCAGGTTATGGATTGGGGTGGGTCCCAGAGTGCATGAACGAGTTTTTTATGGAGAGATACAGGTGCAGCTTTGCTCCAGGGCTTGTGGTGGCACTTTACGCCCCTGTTCTTCTTTCTGGTTGTAGACATCTTTATAAATTGGGCTTATGAGGCATCTTATAATACTGTATTATTAAAATAGAGTTGTGCACCGTGTTAGCCATCGATTTAAGCAAAGACAAAAGAGTACAGGTGATACCTTTTATTGGCTAACGAAATAGATGGTAAATGCAAGCTTTCGAGGCTCCTAAGGCCTCTTCATCAGGCATTAGGAGCCTTGAAAGCTTGTATTTACCATCTATTTCATTAGCCAATAAAAGGTATAACCTGTACTCTCGTCTTTGCATAAAGCAAGCAATCAACAGGCAAATCAGTCACTTAAATTTAAAGATAACATTTTTACAAGGACTGCAGGTCCAAATAAAAAGGGATCGCTTTTTTGTTCTGGTGTTGCTGGTCCTATAAGGAGCTTGCTGTATTCGTTGCAGCAAGAACATTACTGAGCATATTTTGACCAATAATAATAACCATGTTTGTATGTAATGTACAATAAAGTTGGTGTGTGTATCTCCTTTATCCTGTTTCATTTTCCAGTTTCTTATTTTCAAGGCATTTAATAACTTTTATTAGCGCCCATGCTTTCTTTCGGATACAGAGGCCGTATGCAATATTAATGCACTGTGTTACGAGAAATATTTCTGCGCTGTCTGTCTGGGTCATACACTTTGTCCTCTCTCTGCGGATACATTTATCAGTTGAGCTGCTACTAATCCCTCTCATGACATACCATGTCTGTCTGTCAGCGCCAATAGACCTCTCCAAATTATTTCTCACGTCGTCAGCTCATCACTAGGACTGTTGAAGTTCTCTACACCTGCCTTACCCAATCCTGTAAGACCACAATTTCCCCTCCCTAAACAATTGCCTCTAATTGAGCTTGTTAATCTGATTGCCTCTGGTTTCCATCTGGCTGACTGTTCCAGCACTTCAACCCTCACCCTATTTTAATCTTCGCTGTTAGCTTCCATTTTGCATAAGCAGCTTTATACAATGCTCAGCAAACATGTGACTGCTCTCCCATCAGCCCTCTCTGCGTAGACAGGAATTCATTATTTAAACACTGACATTCATTCTGGGATTGTCAGAAGCCAAATTATCTAATGCCCAAATTAAATAAGTTAATGGAATTAAGTGTCTAGCTAAGTTGGCAATTTAGGGGGTATTTATGAATATTGCTCAGAGAATCCCTGGTTGAATTAATTTTGTACTGGGTAGGGAGGCTTATTTTAGACAAGTACATTGTAAATCATAAACAAAATACAAACTATTCCTTTTTATGTAATGTGATGTAACAATACTACCAAAACATTAACCGTCATCCATTTTGCTATTTGTGATGATTATGGAGAAGGTGGAATATGAGAGTTGGGGGACGATGAAGGCATTGACAAGCAGGTTGAGGTGTAGGAGAAATACTAGTGAGTATGGGGGTTACTAGACCTCAGTAAATCATTGGACTTGCTGATGAATTCCTATTGGTATGTGAGGAAAACAGTGCAGACTGAAAGATGTCGATATATCCATGCGCTCTTCAAAGTCTGTTCCTGAAAAGTATCTTAGAGAAATGCTAAGTACAATATTTGAAAAGATACATTTAAATTGAATTTTCCCTTTAAAATAGTACCATGTTATTTCAGTCAAACAATAGATCCTGTATTCATATAACTATATATTTTAATAGTTCAGGATTCACCTTTTAGATGAAAGGGAATTTAACTAGTTTGAGCTGGGTGTCTGTTACTCTGATTCTGGGAATTTATAACTAGCGCCCCAGCCATAACAGTGATTGTGTTAATGAGAATGAGCTGGGGAGTAAAAATATGGATCACAGCTGTCCAGCCCCATTGCCCCATCCACTGCAACCCCCCCCCCCCCCCCCCCCCCCCCCCCCCCCTCTCCAGTCCCTACCCAAGATCCTGGTAAGGTACCTCTTTTTGATCAGGAGGGGGCCTGTGTCCAGGCGGCAGTAGATATTTCACACAGAAGGAAGTAGAAGAAGTCTTGTAAGTATCAAGAATTGATCAAGCATGCAATCAGAAAACAGCGACTAATTCCCCAAGTTACTGGCAAATACATTTTATACAAAACTTCACTACTTTTTACAAAACTCCAGAATGTTTTGAGACAAAAATAAACCCTTTTAATTTTGATTACAATATTCCTTTAACCATTAAAAAATGAGTTGAGCTCACTCAAAACATTGTTCATTGTGGAAAATGGCAACCAACATGAAAATGTCAGTGAATTTAAAACTATGTAACTTCAGAAGGTGCCAAGGTTTTATCTACCACTGGAACCTAAGGGGGCACAATCCTAGACTATATCTGTGAGTAAACCACTGGGATTTGCTCAGGGCATAGATAATTCATCTGCATGTCTCCTGCTACTTAATTTGCATGACTTTTGGGATGCTTCGCTCTGACAGACACAAATTTGCTACTCCTTATTCACTAAATGGTGGATGCTATTTCATATATTGTGTGGAATAGTCAGTGAAACAGTAATGAACACTTGGGGCCTGATTGACTAAAGTCCAAATTCATCCGTCGAATTCACTTTGCTGCTATTTGAGTCACATTGCCAAAATAGGCATCAATTCAGTTCTCTTTATTGATAAAACACTGGATAGACTTGTTGAACATGCGGACCGCGACAAATGTACTGTGGTGTCGTCATTCGGAGAGTAGTGGCATGCGGAGTCATGCGAAGTGATGCAAACTCCCCCAATGAAGGGCAGTGAAGTCATCCTCACCATGTTCCATTATCTGTATTTAGTGAAATAAACATCTATTTCTATGTCGCCTTGTTCCTAGTTCATGATGTTATTTAATCGCAGTCGCCACTGTCGCTTTTGAATGAATAGTCATCTTATGCCACATTGGAGCCCTGCCATCATGATCACTATATTTTTTTGTCATTTGAGTGTACAGTCACCTACGCCACACCAGAGCCCCTACTATCAGCCCCCTACTTTGGCAAAATGATCTGGCAAATTCGGAGCAGTGTGAATTCACCACTTCGACATAGTCAAAACGGTAAAATAACTGTTGCTTTTTAACACCAGTGAGGGTAAATGGGGACACAAGAGCAAATAATCAGAGAACAAAATGAAAAGAGGGTTAGGGTTATCTGGAATTGATTGCGGCGACCTACTGACTAATTAGATTATCCGAACCAGTTTTAGACAGAATGAGGCCCTGGAGAAATTGACAATGTGGCCCTGTATGCTGGTGTGTTTATCAGCAGTGAGTGTTAATGCATCTAGAGTCCCTAGATATTCAGCAATTTCCTAATTTTTACCTCCCCAAAACTGGCCCAAGATATCATTGATATTTACATTCTACATAACTACAGCCTGTAAAGTAGAATTGAATTATGTCACAATTTAATAAAATATTATCAGCAACTCATAATGTACATACATATACATAAATTCTATAGGGCAATTGCACACTAGCGGGGGAATTCATCAGAAAGTTCAGTAAGTCATAGCAACCAATCGGCTGTAATGATTCAGTGGTACATGGAAACAAGAATTCTGAAAGCCAACTGCTGATTGGTTGCCATGGGTTACTAGACCTCCTTTATGGTCATTGTTTAACCACATACATTTCAAATATTTCTTTATTGCGACATTCACTTTTAACAAACAATTGTAACTGTGATTATTTTCATTTTGGTAGTCATAGATAACTATGTTATATATAAAACATGGTATATTACATAGATTTCTTTCTCTTGGTTTTTACATTAATTAAGACATTGTGTTTGGATGTTATCTTTGTTGTAGGAACTATATGGTTTATAATCTATTATACATTGTCAATTAGGGTGTTTGTTTTTTTTTTGTTACACCCGTGATTAATTACTTTGTGATTAAGTTAGTTAGTGGCTGCCCCTCTCACAGGGGACTGGTTTTGACCATTAATTTATTGGATTGTGGCCATGTAACATTTGGATGCTGTACCAGGCTGTGCATTGGAATTGTAATTCTATTTGGGTTTTTGTGTTGTTTGGGAGGTTCTTAATACACTGATTCCAGGTGTTGAAGAAGGTGCTAGTTGATTTTTCTTTTGAAGTTAGTGCATCCAGCCAGTCCATTTTGAACAGGAATTTAATTCTGCTGTGTATTGTTTCTATTGGGTGGGTGGGGGGGGGGGGGGGGGGGGGGGGGGTGATGGTTGTATCCATTGTGATAGTATTGTTTTTTTGGTGGCTGCGGCTATTTTTATAAGAAGTTGTTTTTCAGTTGTTTTGAAATTTTGTTCTTGTTTTTGGTCCAGTATTCTGAAAATTGCCCATTCTGGTGTTGGCTTTACTTTGAGTGATAGTTCTTTGTGGCAATAATTTTTTATTTCGTTCCATATGATTTGTAACATTGGGCAGCTCCATAAAGAGTGAAAAAGGTCTGCTTCCATGGTTTGGCATTTTGGACATGCTGAGGTAGGTAGTGTCCCAATTTGGTGGCGTTTGATTGGGGTTAGGTATGTCCAGTGTAGGGTCTTAAACGTTAAGTCGTGGTACATACTTGATACGAGTGGTTTGTCTGATTGTATCGTGGCTTGAGTTAGTTGTGGTAGAGTAAGGTTGGGAAAGTGTTTTTCCAATTCACCATTCCTGTCTTTGTGTTAGTCCAGTTTTGTGGTGGTTTTCCTGCTTTGTAGATGTCTTTTGTGTTACAGTAACCACATACATTTCAAACTGAAAGAACATGTGCACCAAATGCAAAATGGTGAGTGAAGTCTTTTCCATTTGCAGTATACAGAAAATAAAATGCATTTGCTTGTACTTCGGATTAGTAAACAACTGCATATGGAAAATATGTAACTGCTACTGAAGTGAATGAGCTGCATTTTGTCTAGAGTACCATTACCCGTAAATGTACACATTGTCATCTTCAATCCACGTGCCGTTCCTCTAACAATAAACTGCAAGAAAGGAAGGTTATGTAGGGAGTGAGGCAGAGAAACCCATAATAAGTAAGAGTGGTGTTGAAGGGTGCATATGGAAAGTTAAGGTGACCAGACCAGAAGATGGAAAGACCTGAGATAAGGGAGGGTAGATGTGCTGTGGGACTATTGTCCTTTCCTCATACCTTCAGTATTGGTAGGAATTGACCAGACTCTTCCATACAGGAGACTTCTTACAGGTTTTTTTCCTGAGAATATCTACACTTTGTTCATGCATTTGTAACTTGTTGTGTTCCTGGATGTCGGTTACATTTATCTGCACATTAAATGGACCTTAGTGCCCCTAATTATCACTGTTTTCTTGATCCCATCCCTTCTGTGTCTGCACATAGCTCTAGAACTGACCAGTTATAAGTGTCCATCTATATAACTGTCATTTGTGGTCAGTTCTTGACTTTCCCATTTCTTGTATTCTCTATGTCGCCCTGTTCTTTGATTTTTGTAATCTGATTTCTTTTTTGTTTTTATACATATTGGTAAATAATTTGTTGTTAGGTAAAACTTAAGAGGGATTTTGGCTAAAAACCTATGTATTTTATTCATAGGTCTAACTGGACCTGCAGTGCACCAGCCCTAAAACAGTTGGAATTAATACCTAAGTCCTGCTCTATCACTCTCCCATTTTGTACCATAGTCAGTCACTGGTTGCTAGGTTAATTTACCCTAACAACCAGAAGACCATAAAAATGTATTTACGAACAATTCAATGTAAACATGAAAACAGATAATTCAGAACTGTAGAAATGAAGACCAGTTAAAAACTGTGTTAGCATTGCACCAATATACAGCATACTAAAAATTAATTCCAAAATTGGAATGAATGATCTGGTTATAGTATAGGTTTTCCTATATATATATCTATATATAGATATAGATATAGATATATATATATATATATATATATATATATATACGTATAGTGATACCAAACCTTTAGTGTCCCTTTAAATCAAGGATACTGGACAAAGTGCATTTACTATACCTGCAAACCGCATCTCTGATATTAAATTAGTTAAATAACTGGTAATATGCTTCCTATATTCAGTGAAACGGAGAGGAAGCGAAAGAGAATAGGACCGCGGCGGCTGTCATGCACAGAAGTGATCAGCAGTGTCGTTATCCGTTAATGTCTTATTTCTGTGACAGATATAACTTGTGTTTGTGGACAGACTATTTTGCCTCAGTCCCTAGCCAGTCCACAATCAACTGAAGCCAAGGCAGAGCCTAAAATCAGGATCGGACTGGCCCACCAGTAACACGGGGCCAATTGGTCCCCGGTCAGGGTGGACCCTTCCAACCAACCAGACCTTTTTCCTCACTTGCCTACCTTGTGCCTGACACCACACATCACGTGATGTCAGCCAGCAATGGAGGGGCCTCCGGTGGACCCACTCTTGGAAGTTTGACACTGCTAAAAAATATGAAGTAACAGGGTGACAAATGTATATGGATTGTAATTCTCATAGGGTTATTGTATATTTTTTCATGTTTAGTAAGACCTTTATATAAGGATGTTCATGTATAACACTTTTGTTCGGCTTTAGTTCCAAAGTAACACTTTGCCTGTTTGCATTTTTTCCCCTAGGAGTGATATCTTATTGTAAAGCCGCATTATTTTATTGCCATAAATCAGTCAAAATTAACATTTTATTGATTTGTAGTAGAATTTTTGAATAATAAACTCTTTGTACTAGACCTTTGTGTTAGCATTTGCCCTGCTATCAAATGACTTGGGTCACTGACCCTAGTAACCAGGTAAGAGATTGAATGACAGACTAAAATAGAAACAGGAGATAGCCTTTTGTTTGCCTTATCTAGGTTCTTGTATCAGTATAAATCAAGATCACTGTTTCATCCCCACACCCTTCCTAATATTCTGTCCATCTTTTTCACTGCATTTCTGAACCATAGCATCAGCACAACTCACTCTTTTGTCAAGATGAATAAGTGTTGTATTGTCTTTACTTATAACACCTTCTAGTGGGTTGTCCATTATATTATACTGTTCAGATGTGATCATACCATTACTGTAAGATAATGTTACTGTATTGGTCACACAGTTGTGACATCACAAAAGAAATTATAGCATTATCATTCACAGAATATTATTCGTAATAATATTGCTATAATAGTCATCATTTTCTAGAAATAATACTAATGTAGGCTTATATAATAAGGTCAATAAAATTGACATAAACTTCCCTGTATTGTCTAGAGTTCCAGCTTAAAGTAGCAGTCTGGGCCAATCATTGAAACTATAGTCTTAGTCAATGCTGTTCCTTTTTACTGTCTATTATATTATATTATACTGTCTACTGTCTATTATACCGGGAGAGGCCAGGAAACTAAGATATGCACAGTTATGAAACACACCAATGTGGATAGAGTTTAAGCACGTATTCAAGGGAATTTTCACAAACTAGACAAGTGCAATTGGCCTCTACCCTTTGTCATCTGGCAAAAATAGGGTAAGTGATAGAGGCCACCACCTAGGAATACTTTTAAAGGGGCGTTTTCCTATAAAGAGTGATAACTAAAAAGGGTTATTTCTAGACTGAAAACATTTTTATGTATGGGAATTTTGCTGTCAGTCGCTGGATGTCAATGAATCACTCAGCTACTTTATCTGGTAGATTTATGTGAATAGATTTTAAGATTAATATTAATATTCTAAAGCCAGTATTAGTTCAGTTCCCCAATAAGCCATGCCCTGATCAGCCTATCTTAATGCCCCCTATGGTGTTAGTTACACCCTTGCTTAGTATACTGAGGCTCATGAAAGTGAAATAACTGTATTCATTAGGGGAAGAAGCCTTAGCCATGTTGACTTGGTTACTGCCTACAGCTTCTAACAGAGTATCAGATGAGGCAAATGAGAGTTATGTTACATGGGGCTTAGGCATCATGCATCATATTACACTCCAGGCTACAGAAATTAGAGACAAGAACTCAGTTTTGTTTAAAACAGACTTCCCAGCTTGTTATTTAGCAGGCAAAAATCAATCTATTAAACCTTTCTTTTATTCCACATTCACTGACTATGACACCATCCTTTTACTCAAAACCCTCCTAGCAGTATAATGGGTTTAAGCATTTTGGAATAATGTTTTAGTTACCGTAATCTATCAATCTATCATTTCCAAGGGATAAGTAAAGCATAATATTGCCCAGCTTGATAGCACACCTTGGGGCATATTCATCAGAGTGTGAATTAGGAGTTGCAAATTTGCATACCTTCAGGTTGCTACAAATGGGAATTTGCTACTTCTTATTCACAACAGTAGATTCCTTTGGCGAAGAAGGAAACATTGTCAGACGCTATTCATCGCATCGTCAGGCGTAGCCAGGTCAAACAGTAGCAGACACGCAGTGATGCAAATTTTCCCAAACAAAGTAAAGAGATGGAATTTTCCCATGATTCACATAGATCTGTTTAAAGGAGAAAATGGCACTCTAACTGTAACTGACAAAATTTGGAGCAGTACACCTTGGCAGATTTGCCACTTGTTAAGTAGCTGAATTGTGCACCCAAAGTGATGTGAAAAGCAAGTGAACTTTAAAGCTGTTAAATTAGTAAAAAAATTTGCAACATTACAAAGTCTGATAAATGCGCAAAATTGGGTAAGTGGCAAATGGACGTAAATAGCCCCCCTGTTGACTACTACATTCCTTTATCAAGGTAAAAAGAATCAACTGTGACAACAATCCTAATGACAGTTCCTGCTAGGATGAAGGTTATTGATATTAGTCATTGAGTGTCACAGTCATTGATAGTAAAATACTTCTATGACAGGGATATGTTTCCCAGCATGGGAGAGAGTAAAGTTAATATAAAGGAAGGTCTCTTTTCTGCCAAGATCATTTTTCAGTACATAAGACAGGAGTCGCAGTAATTTATAAAAATGTAACAATAGAGTTGACAGAATGCATGGAACTTGACCCACAGTTGCATGACAAAGGCATTATACTAGAATTACAGTAGAAATAAATATTAACTAAAGACTATAGAGCAATTAAAGTCTGCATTTGTTAATACATGGTATATTGTATGGGGAGTTCTCTCAGGCCACTTCCATTTCTGACTTTGCTGAATCAGGATACACTAGATACAGCGCACTGGATGCTGGAATACAGGTGTATGAGGATAATGTAAAATCCTTATAAATTCTAAATGGTTCTTCAACATAACAAAGTCTTACTGTGCTTGAGTGCCGCAGCGTAATAATAATGGGCTGCTCTGCTGGACCACCGCCTCTGCGGTTAGTCTTGCTGCACCTGCCCCAGCCCCTTCAGATCCTGGTAAGTTTCCTTTAATTTTTCCCAGGAGGTGTGGGAAAGGGTGGCTGTGCAGGGGCAGGGGGGCTCCTTTTGGTACATCCCTACTTAAATGATCTTTGACCAATAGTTCTTTAGCGGTTACTGAACTACAACTCCCAGCACCCAATGATAGTTACTGGCTTTGGGTTGTACTTTTACAAAACCTGGGGACCCATGGGTTTGAACTCACCGTTGTACAATACGAAGCATAAAAGTTTCTTTTATAGAACTAGATTTAACCATCTTCATAATCAGTCTTAGGGATTTTGCTGAACTTTTCTACAACGGTGTTAATAAACACCACATGCAATCTCTTTCTTTCATATTTACAAATATATGTAATTATCAAAATAGTTAGTGATAGTGCTAAAACAGAAAATAAAATGCAAAATTATATATATATATATATATATATATATATATATATATATATATATATATATATATATATATATGGTGCATAAATGTAAGAAGAAAAATAATATATTAAAAAAAAACAAATCTTCTTTATTGATTGATAATTAAAATTCAGTCAATGCTTTGGTTTCCTCTCCTGACCTTTTTATAAGCAAAATAAGTCCCAGTGAGTGTTCTTTCACTATATAAAGCATTCGGGGGGGTGGGTTACATACATCATTAGTCATTTATTGTGTCATTTTTATAAGACCACAACAGATGCAGTTAAAACAAATTGCTTTTATCCTATTACAGCCCATGACTACATTAAATAGGCAAAGTATGAATTTAGGGGCAATGTTGTGGATTGAGAAGACCTGTAAGAACAACATATGATGTTAGTTAGTGGATATTTTTACCTTGTTTTGTAGAAATGTATCTTCTGTTTGATGCCATAAACACAACTTGTGGATGACTTTCCTCCAGATCAAAGAGTTCATCTTTGCCTGGTTTTGAACTTCTTCCAGATTTCAGGGTGCCCGTAGGTCCCATAGGTGTCAAATACTTTCCATTGCAGTCTTTGAAGGCCAACTTCCCTGACTTGAATTCCAAGGTATATCCAGTCCCCTCATCAGGTTCTTTAACTAATTTCCCATCATTACGCAGATACCTATTATCACATGTCTTCACACAATATTTTTTGTCCTGGAAGACTAAAGTTATAAGGGAATCCACGCCCCACGGAATGTTGCTATCAGTAGAGATTTCATCCTCTTGGGGACTCAAGTGTGCATATCGCCTTCTGCTTACACTAAGAAGGTTGGCTTGAGGGTGAATTGCCAAGTGTACTGCCCAGAGTTCTGACTCTGTAATGGTCTGTGCAAAACATGACAACTTGTCCTCTGACCCCCCAAAAAAACGTTTGTGGGAATCAGACTGTAGAGCCCACCGTCCATCTGATTGGGCATAGATGTTAAATCGGCAATCTCCCTCTGGTTTCTCTGCCTCACAAGACACATTTCCATCTTTGTCGGCCGACAAATACCTTGCCAGGTGATGACTTTTAAGATAAATTACTGAGCTGTCCCCCTCATCTTGTTCTAAAGTCCATATCTGCTTTTTTTTCAGGCTTGGGGCAGATGCATAGACTTTAAAGCCAAAAGCTTCTCCTGTAAGATACCTATTATCACAGTTGATTAACCCAAACTGGATCTTCAGAATCTGGTGTATTCCATTGGTTGGCATATTTTTTTCCTGCGACAGAGAAATATTCTTTTAAAACAAAATAGAGCTGTCTTGTCTTTCCTGATGTCTCTGTCTGGACACAGTGTAAGCAGCCTTGGTAGAGCTGGATTAAAATGAACTTAAAAGCACCTCAATGTAACACCTTATGACGCTCTGTTGATCCAGCTCCTGATGCCTCTACTTTGGGCTGTATCAATTGCTTTCCTATAATCCTCACGGTGAAACACTGCTCGCATCTCCCTCTCACACTGGATATAGAGAGGGACTTTTCCCTTTACATGTTTAGATTGGATCCACACAGCTAATCCAAGTGGTAGTTGCAGCCAGTTTAATTGACCACATCTAGGGTTACAAAAGCTCTGTCCCTGGTTCTCAGTGAACTGCAAGCTTTCAGTAACCAATAGTGGGCTATTTCATAAGCCACTAACAATAGTCCTTTTGTCAAGTTGCTTCTCAAATATTCAACTCAAATGAGTGAGCACTTTCTCTTGGTTTGTATAGAGCCATTTAATTGATTTCCATTCAACACAAGCAGTATTTTTTTTCAGTGCCAAATATTTCCCTTGTGACTTCTTCATGGAAATAAAAAAAAAGTCTACCTCTCTCGCTGTCTTTTAATTCGGACTAAAATGTTGCAGCAGAAAAAAAAACGAGGGTTTGGTAATATAATACATCCCTCCTCCTCATCAGCTGTATTCAGCCTATATCTTTCCTTTTTACACCTGTATAATGTTACCTGCATCTCTGATTCTTGTGCTGTTGGAGTAGGTCACCTCTGAGGCCCCCATACTGTAGCCTAGGGTATAATCTCCTTAACAATAATCCTGACTTTTTTTTTTTTCTGTTTAATCCGTTTAGCATTCCTCTGGCTTCCCATTGTATTTTTGTCTCCATCTGTCCGAAACCTTTGCAGCTTTAAATCATTCTATGTTGGTGATGCACCAGCAGAATGCTCCTAGCCTGCACAGGGGGCAATGTGTGCCCTTGTTGAATGTATTTTAATATTTGCCAAACGAGAACAGAAACATAGCGGCCCAGAGGTAGTTTCCTAAGACTACTAAAGACTACTTTGATGTTCTGGGGCTTATGCAGACTGCCTGGATATAACCTTGAAAGCTCTTTAGTGCATTAACAATGTCATTCAGATGGTAAGAGGTATTAGGACGCTTTATTGCTTTTTAATCTAGACAAACAGAACAGCTGTTTTTAACAATTATGTTGCCTTTTTTTCACTAATTTAATCATATTGTTACTCCCCAGCCTTAAAAGTGCTGACAAAGTATGGCTCCGATCAGTGTTTCAGATGATAATTTTCTTGTGTTATATTCTAAGTTTGCCACGAATCCTGAGAACTATACAGAAAATATTTGTGAAAAATATATTTTCTTATGTGGGTGACTGTATAGGGTAAACTAGATTGTAAGCTCCATAGGGGCAGGGTCTGAAGTGGATGGGTAATCTCTGTAAGGGG
The DNA here is from genome assembly GCA_019650415.1 of Pipa parva. Classification (NCBI taxonomy): domain Eukaryota; kingdom Metazoa; phylum Chordata; class Amphibia; order Anura; family Pipidae; genus Pipa; species Pipa parva. Next base: position 457 of record WMED01015228.1, on the reverse strand, counting down.
TGTAAAAGGTGTCAGCATTTTATAAATATGCATAATATTATATGCATATTATATTATATGCATAATAAATAATAGTGCATTTGATGCAACATAGCATTACGTTGATCAGAGTTGGTCCTGCTAAATGTTGCAGTGTTGTGTGTAATGCCAAATGCACTATAGGTGAAACTATTGTGCATCTCCTTATTTGTGTTCATTGTATCCTAATTAGCAGGTGCATTTCCTATGAGCTGCCTTCAGTTTCTTTATAAAAGCCATTTAAGTCATAGAGAAAAATGTAAATATTAAGGACACTTAAGGCAATGCTTCATGGAAAATACAGGTAAATTATTTTTTCTAGAATGTGATGTTGTTTTGCCTATATTTCCCAGAAAGCATTGAATAAAGTCTCGCTAACTAAGGGGGGAATTCAGGATTGTGTGAAGTGAGCTCCGAAGCCTTCGGCTCACTTCGCACA
>WMED01015227.1:0-13724 GCA_019650415.1 Pipa parva | reverse complement strand
AGTTTTTCCGAAGTGAGGCGAACACTACGCACCTCACTTCGGAGCTTGGTGAATTCCTCCGAGTTGGGTAAGTACAATAGAAATGCACATCTAGAAAATACGCTGGACTGAAATACACAACATATATTTTTTAGAAGTGCGTTTCTACAATACGCAGCGCATACAGTATATGCTGTATCTGAACCTAGCCTAAAACTAGCCTTGACTTCTATGTCTACAATGAAGTCTTGTCTTAAATTATTTTCCTAGGTATTCCAGAAATTCGAGCAGGAACACAAAGGCAAGGTACAGGTCTTCTTCTGTGGCTCTCCTGCTCTTGCCAAAGTTATCAAGGCTCATTGTGAGCAGTTCAACTTCAAGTTCTTCAAGGAAAATTTCTAACAACATTCTCTGAATCACCAAAATTAAATGAACATTTTTGTTACCAACAATTACTGCCTGTCAGTTTGTCACCTTTAAATATACAGTATATGTTTGCAAAATAGATTATTTATTCATTTCCGTCTTTTCCAGTTTCCAATTTCTTACGGCAGCTGCCTCTTTCTACTTTCTACTTCAGCATTTCAGTTTAGAACCTTCTGTCCTTTTGATAGCTCATTCTTCTAGGGTAAAGCCTGTATAATACATCTAATGTCAAACATTTCATTTGACTTTGGCAATGGAAAGTCCATATTGGATTGGCCATTTTCCTGCTCTTAGAGGATGTTAAATAGATTTGAATAGATGATGTTAAATAGATTTGAATATGACAACAGTATTAATAAGGAAAATGTTCCAACTGTTGAGCTCAAACACGACTGCAGACTATAAAATCATTCTTCCCACAGCAAAGAGAGATTTGCTAAGAAATAAAAGGAAAGTTAAACCTGATGCCAATAACAGTATTACTCAGCATACTGTATATCATGACTGATATTGAGATGATCAGAGTTAGTGGTAATGTGTCATTTGTAACTGGAAAACACAAATCAACTATTTAAAAAGTTATATATAGCTTTAAAGTTACAACTGCGACAATTTTCCATAGTAAAAGCGCGACTGCAACAATATTCTCATTATAAAGACATGACTGCAACAGTAACAGTCTATTGGGACTGTCTTTAGCTGGCGAATTCACACTTATACACAATTCGGACTTTGGAATTTGGGCCACGGCCACAGGTTGGGCATCGCTGTTTTAGACGATCATTCATACCTTGCTGAAAAATATCTGGCAAGGTAGCCTCTACCAAGATGAGAGACTCAATGGAATAGTCAGTGGCTGAACGGCAACCCTGCTTAATTTGTGCCAATCTTTGTTCAGCAGAATTGGACCAATCAGAGACATCAAATACCAGTCTTAACGCTGCAATGAAGGTTGCAGAGTCTGACACAACTGGGTCATCCTTGTCCCAGAAGTGTAAAGCCCATGCCAGGGCACGATCAACCAGCAGGGATATAACATAACCCACCTTTGCACAAAGTGGGATGGCTGGAATTCAAACTGGACCTTGCATAGATTTAAGAAACCTCTGCAGGCTTCAGGATCTCTGGAAAAGCAAGGTGGAGGCGGAATGCAGGGCTCTCTAACAGGTACTAGCTTTGGGGTTGTGGGCAGGGAGGGCTGGTACAACAACATACCTCTAGAGTCTCCAGTACTTGTTCTACCCAATTCAGGGTTACTTCAAAAACATCCATACTGCGGAATAAAGGAGTAATTTAATCATAGAAGCAGGCCAGAAAAAACATCCCCTCAGTAATCTCTGTGGCCTGATTATACTGTCAGGATATCTTGAGGTTGCAGGACACCACAGCGAATTTAGCGCTGGCCCCACCCAAGACGCAGAGTCTAAGGGATGCCCAGTCTTTACCTTTAAACCCCCACAAGGAGGTACTGGGGTTTGCCGCAAGGGGATCCTCAAGAAACAGCCCCTTGGGGAGCCACCCACTGGTGGTGCTGAAGTGGTGGCAGAGGAGTAGGAGGGAACAACCGAGAGCAGGTAGAACAGAATTCCAACAGGTAAATCGGAATCACACGGAGTAACAGGAATGCAGCAGGATACCAGGACTCAGGAAATAAGACATAATCAGGCAATGAGACAGGCAGCCTGCAGAGTATTTATAGGCAGAGCCTGATGGGGATTGGCTGGCAACAAGCTACCAGATTGGAGTAAATGAGCCCTATAATACAAAACACCTGTGCAAGGTGGGAAAACAGGATTGGAATCAGGAACTAATAACTAGAAAGGGAAAATACCTCAGGCAGCTCCGTGGCACAGGAGTCATCAAAAATTTTGTAAAATCGGGATTGAAAAACTCGATCTTGAAAGAAATCTCACAAGAACAATGCAAGATTTCTCTCGGTAAACTCAGAAAGACCCAGATGTACATAGATGAACAACGTGCCATACAAACACTTTAAATATGTCCCAGTGTTAGTAAGTGAAAAGTCCCATTGCATGGATACATTTATAAAATTATTAAAATATGTAGTATGCATGTATTTTATCATTATGTTTAGGAGTGATTAAATCATATTAAGGAAAAAGAGGTATTCAGTATGCTTCATGGGCCTCTTTTTATCTTTGTGATATTAAAATAGAGGGTGGAAGCCTGAGAGACACAGTAGGGCTAGTTTAATCAATAAGTAAGAGCTGGCAGCCAATAGGTCTGGCAAAATAAACCATTTGCAGTGTTAGGTTGATACAAGTTTCATTATTCATTACTTCAGATAGGATTGCTATTGAAAAATCCTTGGGAACAGAACCATTTACCACATTAGCAGATTCTGAACAAAGTTAGTACGCCACAGTTATCAAAGGGAGAAGGGATGCTGATGCTATGAGAGGTGCAAATATATTTTCCAAAGGTAGTTCTTTATGAGTTGGATTTTTATTATAATGTCAGAGTAAAGTGGTCTGCTGGTCCAAATTTTCATCTAATTTACCAATAAGGTCATGTTGTTGCTATATTTCTCACACTTGATCTGTTATGTAGGATGTGGGTAGTCATACCTGGGAATTAGCCAGGTTCTACCCAGATACTTGCTGAGCACACACTGGGGACCTCATTGTGGTCTCAAGAGTGATTTCACCTGTCAAATTCATCTCACTACAATATGCGTCGCATCACCAAAATAGACGCAACTTCACTTTATACTATTGACTAAGTGCAGAATTCACTTGTAAAACAAACGGACAGCGGCAGTCGCTGTTGCATACTTAGTGTGGTGTAGTCAGGCGGATAGAAGTAGGATGAGAAGTCATGCAGAGTTAGGCAAATTTGAAAAGTGAAGAGCAGTGACGTCAGTCTCACTATATCCCACTACTGTGTGAATATTCTGTTTCTATGCCACCTTGTCCCTAGGTCATGTTGTCACTTAGTCGCAGTCGCCATTGTCACTTTTGAATGAATAGTCACCTTATGCAAAACTGAAGCCCTGCCATCAACCCCCAGTTCGCCCCTTTGAAATGTCGAAGTCAAACATGTAAATTTTGAGAAGTTCTCCTAGTCGCATTCACACATTCAACACACTCCCTATCTTAGTCAATAGTAGAAGTACCTGTGCATGCACATGCAAAGAGATGTGAAGAGCTCCATAACTTTGCGGCTATCATAGATGCCCGAATTGGTGGCATATGTGCCACTGCGTAGAGTTTTTTCAGTAAGAGAACATGGTGAAGTGGCAAATAGATGTGAATTCATAGCTCTACATGACTATTTGGACTTTTGACAATGAGGCTCTCAGTTTCCTGGCAAATCTGCAAGTTCTATAGATAGCCACACCCCACCCTAACTCTGCCACACTCTGCCTAACACCCTCCCACTCTGCCCCAAAATTCCCTTCAATCTCCCCTACAAATTAGCCCCACCATAAACTGTGAAATTAAATCACCAAGCCACAACCCTGGGCATATGAGGTTGAAAAGTTCCTTAATATGGTTTTATTGTTAAAATACACATTAGTGCTATTATTTACGGTATGTGGAACTTCCTGTAATTTCTAACCTTATAAACAGCTTAGTTCTAACAGCAGAACTAGCCATTTATAACATAAACAACCATCACTGCACTTTCCTGTTTAAAAACAGGATTTTGAAATATGTACATACTTCATGTTCACCAAGAGTCATTTGTCCTAACAGCTTCTGCATTCCTTCAACTGCTACTCTGCCCCTCCAGTAAGTAAATACCTGACAGTGGACCATAGGATTTGTACAGTAGTCATGTGTGTTTGGAAAAATTATAACATAGCAACAAATAATTTTTTGTGCTACACTGACAAAAGAAAGGCTTCTGTCTATAGATGATATCCTGTGACTAAATTTGAGGAGCAGAAGCAGGCATCTCAGTGGTCAGAGCGCAGGATCCTGAATTTGACTTGTAAATCAATCTATTGACTAACAGGGGCTACACATTTGGCATTGGGTGAATTTTTTCAAGTTTATTCATTGCATTGTCGTTTTATCCTGTGACTAAATACCTAACATTGCTTCAACCTGGCACTTAAAGTGTTATATCCTTGTGATATTGTAGTTGTATTGTATAATGCACTTTTCCCGTGTCTGTACTATATTTGTATTGCTGAATTGTACAGTGCTGCACAAATTTGTGGCACTTTCTAAATAAAATTATACATACATACATCATGGAAATTGCAGGTATTTCTGGAACGTGGTTAACACTACAGCACATGACTGAAACAAAAGGAAAAATGAGCACCGACTCATTCTTGTTCTGCTATTTATAACCTCTGGTGATTAAGTGGGTAAATAGGGTCCAAGGTGTAAATGTATTTTATTTTCCAAAACAGCCTTGTGTATTATAAATGCAAACATATCGTTTCTTAAATGAATAATAACACTTTGGAGTTCTGCACCCTGGCCTGCAGCCTTATTTTATATGGATTTTTGTGACTTAATATCTTTATAAATCTTGATGCAGAGTGTAGTGGCTGAACATGGAGTTGTCTATTCAGGATTTAAATTGGGTATTGACACAGATATTTCAGATAATTCCAGTTTTTCCTTGTTAGGTAGTGAGAAGTAGTTATGAGAAGTCAGTGTTACAATTGTTTTAAACGAGCAGATCAAAGTTACCAACCCTCAAAAAATACTGACAATTGATTTTGAACACATTATGCCACACCAGCATTTCTCAAAGGTATAAATTGTTTTGATAGGCAAAAGGCATTTTGGGATTAGCAGTAAATTATTTTATAGTCCCAAAACAACTGATGGGAGCATCTGGGTATACTACTAACAAGGTACTGTAATATGTTTACTGATCTCATACTGACAACTAAAAATCTGATCCATTTTTATTGACTGCAAGTAAATTTAACCACGGTTGGCTACCAGCTTGTGGAAAACTGTTAAGTTACTTTAGTTAAAACATAATCTGGAGTGTTTATAGTTGTCTGTCCAGGGGGCAACATTACAAAATGGAGCCTGTTAGACCTCCTTTTAATTGTATTCTTTTTTGGAGCTTGGCAGAATTTCCCTTGTTTGTTGCTTTCATTGCTGAAGCAGGGTCTCAGGTTAAATACATCAGTTCTAAGCCAAAACAGAGCTACCTATGACCTATAAATACAGGGAATTAACCAACATGTAACTTGTGCTGATGCCAAGTAACAATAACCAATCAGAGCATTTGCTCTGTGATTACTAAGGACAGCATATATTTTAGTGAGTCTGCTGTTTGCTTGAGACATTTAATTTCAGTTTTTACCACCTAATAGGAAAATATGTATTTCCACATGTTTTAGTCTACACAGGACCTTTATCATACAAAACCGCTGGTCTTTGCCACAAATAACTTTTATTTCAGCATGTTTCAGTCTACACAGGCCCTATCTCAAGTTACTTATTTTTTTGCTTTTTTTCTTATCTAATATATCATAATCATAGCTGTATATTTATGCTTTACATATACTGTATATGGCTTTTTCTGGTACATGGCCATTTTTTATAACATACACACATTTTCAGTGGAACGAAAATAAAATTACATTTATAATTGTTAAACCTGCACTTTAACCATTATATATTTAAGAGATTTGACAATCTGAAGGCCCACAGACGTTTTACAGCCCCTCAAGTCTGACAAAATGCCATGTCCAGCTCCTCAAATATTCAGATATCAAGGTCAACTGTCATTCTAAAAGATTATAAATATATTTTGTTGCATTGTGTACTGCATAGTGAAGAGCTGCTTTGCACAGCAATCTTTCTTAGCTCTGTATTACACAGTCTGTTTTCTTATTCATTTTCCCCAAGAGGCCAATTATCAGTTTAAAAGTACGTCTTCCCCTCTGGCCTTAGGGACCTTTATGACTCTGATTTATACCCAGAAAGTAACATGGCAACTGATGTACCATTCTTCAGCAGTTAACCTTTTCTTTCAGATAAAACATGAACTGGTCTGATACTTATGTAATTGGCTGTACCTTGAAGCATCCACAGATACCTTTATAACCAACAAGGAGATAAAGGGGGTTATTGGCTAAAATCCAAATTATTGCATACAGGTGTGAATTCGCTAGCTAAAGACGGTCGCAATAGACTGCTACTGTTGCAGGAGCGACTACTTATTGGGAATATTGTCGTGGTCTCAGCTTTACTGTGGGAATATTGTCAAGGTTGCGACTTTAAAATTGTCGCAGTCATGGATTTGCTATTGGAATCCACTATTTGAGAATTTGACAGTCACATTCTCACTTTAGTCAATATCCCAGTTTGGTTTTCATTTAGCTTCTTCTCAATACACCAAATAATTAAAGGAGTACTGAAGGCTCCTTCCTTCTAGAGGTATTTATTAAGAGGGGAAATACTTACTGGTAGGTCTTTTAAGCTAGGTTCACACAAGTGCATAATACGCTCGTGTGAAAAGAAAAATACGGCTCTGTGAATCCCTATAGCGCTTACCTTTTTCCGGACACACTAGCGTATGATGCACATACGCTGTGTCTGGAATGCTGGCTGTCGCATTTTTCTTGTGCACAAAACACGGCCAGATAGGAGGAGCTGAGGGAGCGTTCACACTGTCATGGGTAAGTACAATAGAAAAATACACTGGAGCATTTTTTTTTCACACAAGCGTATTATGTGCTGTGCATAAGACATTTGTGTGAACCTAACCTTATGCTCCAGAAAACTGCTACTGCGCTTGCTTAATTCAACAAAACACATTGCACTCATGTGTAATGCCACAGAACCTGCTACTGCCCAGGATATCCATTGAAATAATTACATTATAAGCCTGTATTTTTCTAGATAGATAGACAGACAGACAGATATGTTGCATTATGTAAAACTGTGGTTGTCATATACATCCTTTAGCTCAGATTCAAAAGAAACAAAAGAAATGTAATCTACTTAATCCTGTTGGCTAATTGCTCTTTCCCTTTTCTCACTGTTTCTTTACCATACATGGTCAAAAACACTCAAGATTTTTGATGATTTTTACAGAAACAAAACAACTTTTCGATGTAAAAAAATGCATTAAAAAAGTGTTTTTTTACAGGGTGAAAACATCATTGTGGGCAATGGTAACTATGATAAAATGTTGCATAAACACTAACTGCAACAGAGTGCATCCAAAGTCTTTTAAACTAGTGTTACTGGGATGCTGGGAACCGTAGTTCATGCACAGCAGGAGGTTGAATTAAATTTTCTTTTCTTCGTGAATTCATTTTTTTTTGTGTTGTACACAATGTGATTCTGAGACAGCTTGCACTTGTTTTTTTATTTTATTTTTCAGCAATTTTTGATTTAACTTTTTGTTTAGAATCTTTCATTTTGGATGCCATAGTCCAGTAATCTAGCAACCAGAAGCTAAATTAAATAGTAAAAAACAGACCTCTGGTGAGGTGATTTTATGAGGATAACTGATCACTGAAAAGATTAAGCAAAAAAAAAAAAAAAATAAAACAAAGACCTAAGTAAAATAAAAACCCTTCTAAAAATGGAAAACAAAGTCCAACTGCAAACTGGAATTCCACTAGCTAAGAATTCCAACAACCCTTGAAAAGAGTACTGATATATGGGAAGTAGGTTTTTCTCTGCTCTTCTGTAATGTTTAACACTGCAGCCCATTGTTAATTCAATACAATTGTCTTGCCTTCCCTTTGTGCAAACAGCAAGGAGGAAATATATTGTCAGGAGCAGATGAGCAGCAGTTGGTTGAACATAGATGATGGAACTCATACTGACAGACATGCCATAGCACAGCTGTAAAGGTGCATGACTCAGACGTCTTTCAGGCAGATTACAAAGGGTTGGGAAGCTGCCATGAACAGCTGAGAGAAAGACTCTAAAATTATGATCCACAGGCTGCACAGAATTTCCTCCAATTAACCTGTCAGATATGAAACCACAGCAAAATAGCTTTTATCATGTTGCTATAGCAACGTGACCTATATCATTATACAAAGAATTCTCTTGTTTAAAAGGAGGGCGTAAAAGAGACAAAACAGACACACTTTATTAACCAGTAACCAAAAAGACAGGTTTACACTATACACATTATATCAGGGCTTAGAATGTGCAATTAATCATGCTACCTGTGGATCGCACTGCCATTGGTGAACTGCATAGCACTGCTAAATATCTTAATGCTGCCCCCATCATTTCCAGTCCCCACTGAACACTGCTCCCATGCCATGGCAGTGAATAATTCACATAGTGAGCACTGCTACGGAGCAGTGATTGAGCATTGTTTCTGGATGCTGACATTTTGCTCTGGCCCCTCCAGTTTCAGGATATCTTTCTTGTACTGTTGTTCAGCTTAGCTCTAGTGTTCTGCTATTACAATTCCTACTTCAAGTGTTCCAGTTCTGCAGTTCCTACTCCACGTGCTCCAAAATGGTACAGTTCAATTTTTTCAAGGTAATACCAGTGAGACATTAACCTGGTATTCCCTCAGAGCAAAGTCTGTAAGTCCTTGAAGAAGTTAAGAATAACAAGAGCCCCTTAGACCCCTGGATTATTCAGCATCATCCCCACTATGGCAAGAAGGTTCACGTCAGGAGTCATTGGAGTGTTCCTAGTGAGTCTCTAACCCCCTGGATTGTAACAGAAAGTAGGCAGCATATGGACACCCAGCTTTTTTTGATCAAAAAGAAAAGAAATTTGATCAAAATTAATTAAAAAATGGTGAAATGCACTTAATGATCCTTTATAAATTCCCCCATAGTGTTTGACTGGCTGGGGAATGTCATATGGTCCATTAAACTATGAATATCAATGTGGCATACACTTAGTGCTGATTTTCATACATGCTCTTCAGGGGATGTAGCTAAACTGCTGCAAAGAGTGTCATGAAGGTGTGTTGTAGAACCATGGTTCTACAATTCATACAAACTACTGGTGCATTGTGTAACAGGTCATATATTCAGAGACAAGAGAGTATAGGTGATACAGTTTATTGGCTAAAGGAATAGATGGTAAATGCGAGCTTTTGAGACTACTTAGGTATCAAGTAGTCTCGAAAGCTTACATTTACCATCTATTCTGTTAGCCAATAAAAGGTATCACCTTTACTCTCCTGTCTCTGCTTATATCTATGGCTAACATGGTGCTTAACTCTAACATCATATATAAGTGTAACAGCAAAGTCATAAACCACTAACAGCTCCAAAACAGGAACTTAAGTGACCTCAAAAGCAATCCATCAACAGTACCCATCAAATGTAGCCAATGCATCAACGGTACCCATCAAATGACTCTAGTGCATTTCACCTAAGGTGTATGAGGACGCCCCATACATGCCCGCGAACAGTGTCGAGATGTTTACAGATCAGGTTAAAAAGGGGTCAACCATCTCCCATTATGGCAACTGCAAAAGTTTGTATCAGCCCCTTGTTTGCCTACGCTAAACTCTCTAATCCATAGGTACTGGTACTCCCCACCAATGAATGCTCTGTAGATATCCACACAGCAGAATCACTCAGAACTTCCCATCACTTTAATGATAAACCGTGCTGCTGTGTACATAGCCAAAAATACAGCTGTGAGGCCTGAGAGGCGGTGAGTTAGCGGGCTAATAATTATTATTTATATATTATTATAATATTATTATTATAGAATGCCTTTATCACAGTGCAAGCTACTAATATAGGGCTTATTTAAATACATAGGTTAATTGATGAATGCTCTGAAACTATACACTTTCATACACTAATGTTGCTAGGACAGTAAAAGCATGACATTGTACAGCACACACAGCAGTTACCAGTTAATGGGAATACCCTATACCTATATTCAGTAACATAATGTGGCGACCAGGCGCCCCATACAATAGAGCCATGTCTATCTCTAGGTGGAAATTGAGCTTGTTGTGTCGTGAAACAGCGATGTTTCAGTATATGTAACACAAACAACATTCAGCTATTTACTTCTACTAAATGTTGCCCCAAGAGCTACCGTGCCCGAGCAAGCTTAAAGAATATAGCTTCGTGTCTTTAGCTGCTTCAACCCTATTACTAAGGCGAGGTCTTCCCTTATCCGTAACTCCCGTCTCCACAGCTTCCTATACATCCCAGGCAGTGACGTCACACCCCCATCCACTAGTCCGCCGCACGAATTGGACTTACCCCCCTGCCAAAAATCTACCTTCCCGCCTCTCATATGTGGCGTCTGTCAACGTCATTACACTATTCTGATTGGAGAGTTGGCTAGAGCAGCAGCCCACGTGAACCGCAAGCCGCCACGTTGATTGGTGAGTTACCCCTGTTTTCCGGACCGGTGGTTGGCTGTATTTTCCTCTGTGCCAGGCTGTCTGTTCAATGATTGGTGAAATATTTTTCGCCTTTGGAGACTGGCAAATGCTGCCTGTGCTGAGATATCGGGCCCGAGGAGAACAACTGATAGCAGTGGAAGGTTCCCAGCAGCAGCAGCGGCGGCGGAACTGAGGTGTCAGCGCCGGTAACTGCTTGGCTGTATATGTGCCTGTGTTCCTCTAATGCTCAGTGGCTTGTGCAACGTGTTAACAGATGTTACTGTCTCAGTGACACGTTGGAAATGGTACAAACTGCTGTGGGGTTCCTGCTTTGCCGTTGGCTATGGGATTGCTGAGGTTCCTGTAGCTGCTCCCAATAACTTACCTATTTTTTGGTGAATTAGAACTGGTTACCTGTCGCTGGGTAGTGCTTGATTTGTTGCCACTTCAGCTATGGATGGAAGTGTAGCAGTGAATAGTGCTGGTTATTGTGTATATTACACTTTGGATCAGGAATTTGTGTCATTGTTGAAGTTGGGGAATGGTCAACTATAATACATAACTACATAATAACTCTGGCACTGCTGATAGTGAAGGACTTGGCACTGGGTAAGTGGCACTTAGCAAAGATCACATTGTGCTGTATAGTGGGTGGGTTGATTTAACTGGTTGGTGGGACAGGGTACTTACTACTTGACTTGGCAGTATTTACATGATACCACTGCAATATAGAACTACAGGTAGTCCTCGGGTTACGGCGGCCTCGAGTTACGTCGTTTCGGGGTTACGACGCTTTATACGATGCCTTGTTCCGACTTACACGGTTTTGCAACGTAAGTCGAACTGCGTGCAACCATACTGTATGAACGTATGATCCGACTTACATCGAAATTCGGTTTACGCCGCCGCGTAAGAACGGATCAACGTCGTAAGCCGAGGACTACCTGTAGTTCTGTATTGCAGTGGTATCATGTCAATACAGTTTGGGTACATTTTGTTGATGCTCATTTTGTTTGAGTCTTGTATATGTCTTGCTTTGACATTAAGGCTACCATCAGTGATAGAATATGTTGGGAGTCTGGAAAGAAGCGTTATTACCACCCAACAAGTTGTTTGACGACAGTTTATTTGTTTGTCCATAATCTAGGTCAGGGTTAGGCAAACCTCGCAGCTCTTCAGCCTGCTTTGTTGTGGCTCCCTTCGGCCTTGATTGACCAAAGAAAAAGAATAACTATTATTTATCAATTTCTATTTCAATTTCAATCTATTTTTGTTTTTGTTTGTTTTGTTTTTTGCTTCTGTTTGTTGTATTCTCTTACTGTAACAGGTAAAATTAAAAAAAGATTAAAATTTTTAAAAGTTTATAAGCTGCATTATGTTTGGCAGCTCCAGACTATTTTTCTTTAGTGGAAGAGTGGGCAAAATGGCTCTTTTGATAGTGAAAGTTGCCTACTCCTGATCAAGGTGCACATTTGAGTCTTTTACAGAGTTTTTTTTTTCCTGTTAATTAACCAGTCATAAAGTTTATGATAGTTTTACCTACTTGTAATATGGTTTACCCACTCTGGTATGTGTCAGTAAATTTACTTAAGGCCACCTTCATTGCATATTTCAGATCTGATCCCCTGTCTAAATTCAATACCCTATATTATCCATCGCAAACCTTTTTCCTAATCCCAGCAACTCTATCCAACCATTTTCTTTAGTCCATGGATGTTTGAATTGTGCATTGGTACCTTTTGTAGTGTTTTAATGTTTTCTAACTTCTGCATCCTATAGTGAAGCTAATATTAATCTAATGTTAATATACTCACCAATAGGCTCAATATAAAAACAGTCTCCAGTTTAAAGATATCTGTGTTATGTAGGCAAATATCTTTTTATTTATTTATTTTATGGAACCTGTTTGTTTGCCGCTAATCATTCTTGCTTCAGAGGCTTGCAGGAACATGCTGGCAGCAGTCATGTTTATGTGCCCTGGAGGCTGTCAGCATTAGTATTTTACAGTGAAAATGTTGGAGTAATTGAACATGTTAGGTGTTTTAGTATATTGCAGGGAGCTAGTGCCAGCTATTGATGGCTAGATTACAATATGACTTGTCCATTTCAAAATGTGTGCTGAATGAGGTAGTTGATTGCCAATACTTCAGTTTTTCTTGAATAAGTTCAGATAGTAAGTTACTGGTACATTTTCTTTATTTTAGCAATTATTTTAATTACAGATGTATTGCACAAAGCTGTATAATTTTTTTTTGTGAAGCCCAAATATGAAAGTGACAGTTTGATTTAGCATTTTGATCTGAGTTATTAAATCTTTGCTGCTTGTTTTATGTATCCTCTGTATCTGGGATCTATAAAGAATACATTTTTTTTCTGTTTTGTATCTGAATATCTTGTGATGTATAACAATAATAGAGAGTCTGGATGATGAAAAGGCTGCTATATCATTGATTCATGTGGCTTACTAAACATTTCTGACCAAAAGCCTTATTGCTCTGAGAAAGAAGTTTTTTTTGTTACTGTTTTGATGCAGATAAAAGGTAAGAGTTTGTAATGCCCCATATCCTAAATCCTCATCATTTCATAGGTTAGTGGTTAGCATAGGGAGAAAAGCTAGCTCTGTGTGTGCTACTTATATTGGAAAAAGCATAAATAAATTGAAATCTCACCAAATTCTGAGTGTGTGTGCACTTGTAGTTTTATTATTGGTTGAACTGAGGAATGGGTGAAAGTGGCTAATCGTGGTACTAATCTGTACCTCATAACTTGAACTAATGTTTAGAATAAAGCTGGTGATTTTGAGATAAACTATATGGTCATTTGTAAGACCAAGTTGCATGGTTGGCTTTGTTAAGGGGTGATTTGTATAGCGCTGTCTAATCCCCATCTAAAGATAATATAGCCATTGATCTGCAACTTGTTACCAAAAGGATAATGATCAATCTGCAGCCTTCAAATTAAAACCCTCTAGATCAGTGTTTCCCAAACTTTAAATTTCGTGGCCCGGTTATTTTTGTGCTTATCCT
>WMED01015226.1:0-13726 GCA_019650415.1 Pipa parva | reverse complement strand
CAACTAAAGACTGGAAAATACATAGATTGTACTGATAATATTCTCGAGGCAGAATAAGGATAACAAGTATATATAGGCCAGGAAAGGCAAAAGGATCTATCTATCTATCTATCTATCTATCTATCTATCTATCTATCTATCTCTCTCTCTCTCTCTCTCTCTCTCTCTCTCTCTCTTCTATAGGGAGGACTGTTAGCATATCCTAAATGTTCAATGTTCCAGTCAGTCCAGCTTTCTATCTATTTCATAAATATCAGTGGTGGTCCCTGTAAACCAACTAGTAATGGGGTCTTTCAACTTTCTCTGCCTACATGCCAAAGTTTGCCCTCTAATCCTCTGACTGCTGGTTTTACCAGTGTCTTCTGCTTACAGTTTAGATTTGAACCTTGTTATTATAATGATATACGGAGCAAGTGTATTTTACATATTTAGCATTGACCCCACTACCTCGCAGAACTTGGTTTCCTTCCTTCAGATTCTGTATAATTGCCCTTCTATTACAAATAACACAAACGATATTTCTATGTATGTGTATATTTATCTGTGTGTATTAAATCTGTGCATATATATTTTTGTGTGTATTAAATGTTTGTGTGAACTATCTATCTAGCTATCTAAATGTTTGTGTGCTTTACATCCTTTTTCTATCAAAATGGGAAGAGGAGAATTATTTTATAAAATAATTATAATATAAAAATACAATAATAATAAGATATATTTTCTCTTGCCTTTTTGTTCTTGGGAAATAGTAATACTGAATTTCCACAAAGCAACCCTCTCCCCGATTGACTTTATTGACTGAAAAGGCCGCATGTGGTAAAGCAATAGTTTCAAGAAAGTAAAACCATAAAAGATACCAAAAGCTGGAGCAAATGTATAAAGGGGCCAGAGTCATTTCCTGGTCTCAGCTGGGCATATGGACATTAAAGGAGCTGCTGGCAGTGTTTCTGGGGGGATTCTTACAACACTTTCCGTCCTTTAAACTGAGGCAACACAAGTTTCACACCTCAGGACTTCTCTAAAATGAACACATTTCCCTACCAGGATAATATTACAGCTACTTGTGGCAGTCTTCTCCCTCCCCATCCCAAATAAATAAACAACCACCCGATGGTATAGATATAGCCTAAACAGTGGCTATTATCTCTCAAAGTCTCTTTATCCCACTGAAGAAAGGTGAAATAAACTCTAATATTGTGTAGATACCACATACAAAGAATAGAAGCGTTTAGGATAACACTGCCATTTCCAAGGGGAGAATCTGCTACATTTTACACTGTAAATCCTTGTACATGTACATATATATATATATATACATACATGATTTACAAATGAATTTATAAGGGTACAAAGAAATAAATGATAAATGAAGTCACATTCCCAATATAGACTTCGGCACAGATCTACTTTTGTCTGCTGTCAGTTACTCTCTACCATACCCTCACATCTCTTGCTTTTGACTATTGTCTGGATCTTTCTCAACCTGGTAATTTTACTTAGTACCTGGACAAAAGCTACACTGTGATTAATTATATGAATCCTATCTTTTTACTACTTCTTCTATGGATCTCTCTCTCTCTCTCTCTCTCTCTCTCTCTATATATATATATATATAATATATATTCAGACGTACACTGGCTTTTCCAGTAAGATATCTATGCAGAAATATCTCATGTATGTATTCCCAAAAATGCGCAGGTAATCCAAGGACTTCTGTACACTTGTACAAAAACACTATATAATCGTATAGAGATCGATATATGTATGCATGCATATATATAATATTTTAAATATACTTCCACGTCCCACAGTGTCTGTGTCTATTTAAAATTGTATGGGTCTATGATCACTCCATAAACTAATTTAATAGGGAATTATGTCAAATGAAATACACCTGAATGCAAACTGAGATTCTGATTGACTCAAACTTGTATTTCCTCTGTTACATTGTGGCAAGCTGCCAGATTTTATAAATATAATATAATGAGAGAACTTTATTGCTGATTCTACTTCATGTTTATGCTGAAGTCAACAGCCCCTAACTTCCATCTTCAGATGAATACAAGATTCCGTTTTTATGTGATTAAATCATTATATCATCTCAGATGTATGATTGGGGGGAGGGGAAGGAAATGTTCTTACAGGGTAGATGTAAGTAATTTGGGGACGATATGATATCGCAGAGAGGCCTTTGCAAATGATCATTGCTGTCTATATAAGACTTGAAATGGACCCACTGACACGCCTGAAGGAAACTATACAGTTTCTATCAACACTTTCTTTTATTATCCAATCACATTTCCTTGTAAGACTCATTTAAGGAAAGAGGAACTATAATTCACTGGAAAGCTGAGCAAGTACACATTGCTCATTTTAATTGTACATATTATTCCAATCAAGACAAAGGCGATATCATAATATGTTCATTAAAAATACACCGAAATGAGATTAGCGTCAAAAACAACAACAAAAAAAATTAGTGGAATAAGGATCCAAAGAAATGCCAGGGGCTGGAGAAAGTCAGATCCACAAAATACTGAAACAAGAGGGAAAAGAAATCAGATCTGTAGAGTGGGGGCTGCTCCCGAAATGTTCCCAAAGTGTTACTCACAAAGCCACAATTACTTCCAAAATATAAAACCCATATACACTTGAAAGAAATAGGCAGGAGTGGATTCTGGGGTCCCAAGTAGAAATGAAGTTCTTCCTTTCAGTAAAGCTTGTAGTTTTGTGTTGCATGCAGTCAGAAAAGTAACTTTACACAATGAAATGTTTCATTTGAGTTTTATTCGCATCTGGAGTTAGGGTTCAGCCATTTTGAAACTAGCATCAGTAGAGAAAAAAAAAAGTATGGATTTCTTCCATTCTCACAAAGCCCTTCCTTGGTAAACAAAGTTTACGGTGGTGCAGTGGTTGAAGATTGCCCAGGTTCACTTTTAGGAGGTCGTTTGTTCCTCTCTGTGCAAGAAAAGAGTAGACAACTTCATAGACTTGAAAGCTGTCCTTTTAAGTGGCATTCTCCTACTCATAACATTTAACTACCTGTTATAAAATTTATTGGTGGTGTGTAAAGAATAATAAAAGTTACTCCCTTTCATCCAGAGGCAATACAACTTTCTATTCTGGGCGTTAGCTAAATTGAGAAAAAAAGGTCAGAGTAAATACACTTTGATTTGTTCTTCCGTTTGTGGTTATTATGGGCAATAGAACAGAGAACAATCAAAATAATTACTAAACAAAGGTTTTAAAGAGCGTTTTCGATGATGCTGAATTAAAGAAAATATGTGGAAGAGAAGGCAATACAAATAATCAGTTTGTGCGTTTGTTTTGCATCGATTTTCATGTAAAAATGTAATAATTCAAATCATAAAAGAAAATGTCCTATTTTGATTGGTATCGTAAGAGAAAATAAGCTATGCAGATACAGGCAGACGACTAAAGGAAAATAAATATATATATATATATATATTATATATGAGAAATCGCTGAGAGGTAGAGAAGAATTGCAAAGAGAATAATTTTACTAGTTATGTCCTTTGGCTGAGGTATGAAATATCCATGGGTTTTTACCATATATTGGTGTGTTTGTGTGAACTCCAGCCAATCAGAAATATATATCTCAAGGTAAACGATCTCTTTGCTAATATAAGTGGTGATTGTACTTCTGGATCTGTTTGAACGTTTCTAGGTAAAGAGACCAAATAGTCTTTCAATTTTAAATTCACTAAAAAAAAGGCTTAGCAGCCTGAGCCCTATCTTCAAATGAATACTTTATATTTTATATATATATATATATATATATATACAGTATATACTTACATTTAAAAAAATAAAAATTATATATAAGCAATATATTGCGTTTGTGTATCTCTTAGTATATATATGTATGTATGTATGTATGTATTTCGCGTTTGTTTATAAATTAAAGTATGTGTGTATATATTACATAATGTATGTTTATTTCTCGTGTGTGTATCTATTGATACAGAAATACTTTAAAAATGAGCCTTATCAAACAGGTATGCTACGTGCCAACCCGCAAGTACATTGCAGCATGTAATATACTGGCATATAAGGAACGAGTAAATATACACATTTGGTCAAAAAAGAATGTTTTATTTCAGTAGACCTGTATTTTATCAAATGTGTCCTATAGCATTATGTGTTATTATTTTGACTCATATTTAAAATATGTATCCCACAGTATTACATATTTTATTTCCTCGGATTTTGGCAAATGCATCCTATAGTATTCTGTGTTTCTATTTGATTTGTATCTAGCAGATGTATCCTACACTATCACGTCTGTTACATTGTGTCTTTAGAAAGGAAAATACAGTATTTCCTCAATTTACAATTTTAAAGGGGCCATGGTTTAAGTGTTATGATATCGTGTATGTAGTTTTGTATGTTATAATCTTAGTTACACATTTTCATGTTTTAGTAATTGTGAATATGGGCGCGTTCGCTTCCCACTTATACACATTGCCTTATAAATAAAATAATATTCCAAGTATTATTTCCAATCTAGCGGCACAAGAACATTTTATAAACTAGTAAGACTATCCAGGACTATCTTTTATAAGGGTTGGTTCTGGCAGGCTGTGAAAGTACCTTGTTTTTTAATATGAGTGTTTATTGCGGATATTCCGCCTTCTATTATATATTATTATATTATATATTATATTATATATATATATATATATACGCCTTTACAAATAAGGCACATTATCTGATATTCATTTTCCCCATTTCTATTGTGTCATTTCTTTCCCTAAGTAGTCATTTAGCCACTGGCCATCATACATGGGCAGTAGGACTTCCTTGGCTTCAGCTTGTTGAGGGAGGCCTTAAACCGCCTGATTATCAGGTTCATTTTGTTATAATCAAATAAATAAAGCGTTTCACCTCTTGAAGTTCTTATACCCCCCCCCAACAAAACACTCACAGGATTCATTTGTAAGAAGTCTTATCAGTTTAAAGGTAACCAAAAAAACAAAGTCAAATAAGAAAATTGCATAAATATGGCGTCAAGGAAAGACATTTGCACACGCCACACAAATGCAGTGCATTCTTGGTTGTTTGCAGAAAATTTACAGCTGGGCAATAAAAGTTTACGACTGAATCACAAGTTGGATTGGCCACAGGAAGTCATGTGGACTCTCCGTGAACATGAACTTTTTATTGTGCTTTCTCTCTTATGACTATTTCGCAGGGCTTCTTGCTATAACAGTCCACCCAGTGCCAGTGTAAGGGGGTTGATCGTTTCTGTTTATATATATATATATATATATATTATAGATTTTAAAATCTAGATTTCTTTTTTTTTTTTTTCCTTTTTGCCTTGTGGAGCTCTGGGTTGCTTAAAGGCATTTTGGAAATAATGAATTTACTGCACCTCTCTGGCCGCCTCCCCCTTTTCCACCCCTAGGGGCAAGAGGCACTACGTTTCACTTGGAGAAAGCAAAGAATTAAGGAGCGCCGAGTTGTAAATACCCTGTTATTTTTTTTTTTCTATGACTATTTTCTTTCCCTAGAGTTCCCTGCTGTAGAAGCAGAGGATCGGGTTTGCTTTTTTTTTTTTTTATTTTGTCCCCACCTTGATTATTTATTTATTTATTTTTCTGTAATGTTTTCTTGAAGCTCCACACACACACACAGCATCACCGGATCAGACAGAGAGAGAGAGAGAGAAAGAGTGGCAGCACTGGTAAGTGTTCCCTTATTGGCTAATATTTTCTAACTAATGATCCATAGCAATGGGTGGTAAGGAAATTGATACCTTACATTCTAGTCCGCAGACTTTTAAGGGGAAACTCTGTAATGTGAAAGGTACTGGGGAATGGGAGAATGTGCAGAAGGAATCTTATTGTGATGTCACAAGCATTTTATTACAACTGTGTTTTGAATGAGATTAAATCGCATTTTTTTTGTCGCTGTAGAGTAGGGAAACTGCTACCTAGGCTTGTGGGCCTTGGGACAAAAAAAAAAAAGAGGTTGTGATACAATGGGGAAATGAGAGAGACCTGCAGAGAAACTAAGGTCTTGATGGTTGAGAAAAGGTGGTTTGAGGTTTGGGGTATAAAGACAAATGTGAACTTTGTTATACTGTAGCAGCAGTGTAAGGGTGAATTCTGGGCATGCGCGATCAGGGCATTGGCACTTGTGCCAGGCACTGTCTGATTATTTTGGGTCGCTGTATTATGATGTGAATTTTAGTTTTGTTCTTTCGTTATTGTTGATTCATTTTCTGAGCAAAAGCGTGGATATATTTACAGAAATACACATTATTTCAGCTCAGACTTGTATTTATTATGTTTGTTATTATGACAAATAACCCTTGACTGACCTTGGCAATGCTGTAGCTTGTATATTAATAGACACCATGGATTACTAATTAGTAGCTACTGTATACAGAATGATCCCTTCAGCTTCTGAAATATAAACACAATCCTTCACAGCCATTTGTAATTTCCACCTTTATCCAGAGTGGCTGTAGCTGTTCTGTGGTCAGAATATATATTTGATAAGCTGACTTGATGGTTTGTTTTACCTTCATTTCTTAATAAACCGTTGGTATCTTCTGTCCACTACTTTGGGTTTAAGGATCATCTCCATGGAAAGAATAATGAACTGAGAACGTTTGGTGTTATGTCTGTCTGGCTTTCTATGGAGATTATGTGGTGTGCTGTCTATTTATCATCTGTAATGTATCAACGGAATCCATGTCCCCGTCTGCCTAAAACTAGATGTCTTTCTAGACAAATACAGATTTAATTTTAATGCTCTAACAGCAACTGCCTTTTAATGGCTAGTTTTAATCTTCTTAGGACTTTTTTTTGGCTAATTTGGCAAAAAAAAAAAAAAAAAAGGAAAAGATTTTGGCACTTCAAACCGGATCCAGTATGTCTGTTTATTGCTTTCAGTCTATTCGAGACAGTGAACAATTGCATTCTTATAAAACTTATATTGCTCACAGTGAAGTATAGTGAATGTTTACATCAGCTTTGTTGGAATGAACGGTTATTCCTAAATGCTACTACCCAATTACAAACTGAGTTAAGTCACGATGAATACGACTGAAATAAGATGATATTTCTGTGTTTGTTTTTTAAACAAAGGAACATGTTCAACCCTTGTTAATCTGCTGAGCGTACCCACCTCTGTTTGCAATACCATTGGCATTAATGACCCACTGTAAGAGGGATTTGTGTTGTATTAATATCGGATTAAACACGCATACAGACTGTTATATGAGGTTACACATATGTTCTCTTATAGGGGGGGTCACACACTATAAATATAGAGGGCAGAAACACTGTTAATATATGGGTCACACATACTGTATATATACAGTCACCCACACAAAGTTAATGTAGGTTTCACAAATACTATTAATAATTGGGCCACATTAATTGTATATAGGGCGTCAACTACACACTGTTAATATAGGGGTCACCCACACTCAGTTAATATGGGGGATCACATTTATGCTGTAAATATAGGGGTCATGCAAATTGTATATAGAGAGATCACACATAACCTGTTACTATGGAGTCACCCCTAAACATCCACGCACTTTGATAGGGGTTACTTATACACAGTGTTAATTTAGACAACACAGACACACTAAATAAAGGGGTCACTAATACACTTTTTAATGCATGGATTGCACGCACACTTTAAATATAGGGGACGAACTCACTGTGTATATATATATATATATATATATATATATATATATATATGTATAGTCACCCACAAGCACTGTTAATATAGGGGTCACAGCCTCAGTTAATAATGAGGTCACATAGACTGTAACTATATGGGTCATAGACAGAGTTACTATTTGGATCACACTCGAGCCCAATAAATATGGGGGTCACTCTCGCACTTTATATAAGGATTAGTCACACTGTTACTGTGGGACTGACGCACACATTTCTACTGTAGGGCGTCACACTCACAGTCAATATAGAGGATATCACATATAGTTCATGAGTAGGGGTTAATATATAGGGGGTCGCACATAGTAAATGTGTATGTGTACATACACAGTATACATACAGTAGGTCATACATGCACTCACACTGCTAATATAGGGGTCGCACCCAATGCTGCTCCACTTGCTCTGCTTACTTATAAAAGTCTGCTTTTAACAAATATTTGGCAGTCATCTGGATTTGGCATACATTTTTTTCTAAACACAGGCCTGGCCTTCTGCGATCATTGGCACATTTATGGCTGGACTGGCCAGAAAAGATGTTTACTGGAAGACATTTTAGGGTCTGGCCACATTTGCAGCTATCCATGTGTTAACTGTTCTTCATTTTATTACTCTGTACTGTGTTCTGTTTTGGGAGAATTCGGTTGTTTTATTAAGAAATGTCCTTATAGTAGTATACGATGAATTCACATGCAGCGCTTACCTTTAAGTAGTTCTAGCGGTGTGTTTATATTTTATTTTTGGTTTGGCTCTGTGTAGCTTTATTTCAGCCATCCACTTGTCAGTAATACAGAGGCCTGTAGGTCTGCAGATATCCAAATGTGTATCGATTCCTTCTGCCTTCGACCTGCTTCCAACTCTCATAAACTTACATCAGCCAGAAAGAATTTATATTCACAAATGTAACAATGATTTATACATCATCTTCTGTTTTATAAATAAAAATAGAACTGATTATAAATAACTGCCTTTAAGCCGAGTTCTAATACAACAAAGCATTTAGAATGAATTCTGATTATGTTTAATACATTGTGAAGCACGATAAACACATTGTTTTTTTGTTTAAACACCTTCTTTGTACAACTGTTAATTTGGAACAGCGCAAATTGTTTGATAGAAAGATATTTATCTGCAAAAACACTCACTGAATATTGGTTAATGTCTAGTCATTATAAATGTCATGTTTGTATACAACAATGCATTTCTGATTCTGAAATTTATTAGGATTTTCAAATATGTTTATTCATTATTTGAAATGGGTTTCTCTTTTAGATACAAATATTTTTTTAACATTTTCAAACCGTATATGTTTCAGCACTCACAATCCTTAATATTCGTTTCATAATCCAGATTTTACGTTGAATACGTTTTGACAAGCTCTTGTTTATACAGGGAGGCCTTTATAGTAAAATGTACCAATTTACTGTGCTTGTAAAAAAAAATCAATTTCTGAATGAAGATATTTGCATTGCAGCAATTCTGTAGGGTTATGTGCAAAGCTAAATGTTTAAACTGGGCTTTTTGTAATGTTTGGAATGAATTCCAATGGTGCTTTAGAACGCTTTTGCAGATAGAAACCCAATTTTATGTTAAATATTCTTCCCATCTATGAATATTTTATAACCCCTCGATCTATTCGTTCATTGTGTTGTTCCAGCCGGCAGTAAAACTTTCAAACAGAAATATAACGACATATTTATTGGTGTGAATATTACGTTAATAAGAAAAATAAACTGTTTCTATTGCCTGTTCATATCTAGTATTTATTGGCCGGATGCTCTTGTTCACTTTCTTGCTTAAATCCTGCTATTAAATTTACAATTTCACTTGCAATTCTATAAATACAGCAATAACAATAAAACTAGTAAAAGAGAAATCGGGGTATTCTAAGTAAATGTGAAGCTTTTTAAACCTCCCCCCATTCAAAATCAAATAGAGATTAAAAAAACAAACAAACAAAAAAACAGAGTTACACAGGGAATCTACAAATGATACATTTATTAACATGCCAAAAGCAGTCTTACAACCAGTGATGTAATGCATTGACTTATTATATTTCCGACAATGTATCTGTGCTGGGGTAAATGTTGACCGAAATAGAGGTAGCTTTCACCTTAAAGTGTGACCTTAGTTATATTGCTTAGGTTGTCTCTAGAGGCTGCTATATTGCAAGCGTGTGAAATTGAAGTCATTCTGTAATGTGGACTGCTTTAGTCCTAAGGGCATTTCTTTGTTTACTTGTTTATATACTGCCACCCTGTGACCAAAAGCTGCCAAAACCAGCACGTTCAGGTTTAATTTGTCAAGAATCTTCTTTCTATACAGAGACATTTTGTAGGTGGGATTAGAGAATTCATGTTCAGATCAAGTCCCTGCTAATTTCGTGGAAATGAGACTTTTATTATATATCTGTTTATTTTTTTCGGATTTGTGAAGTATTGTAAGAGAAACAGGTGCGCCAGACCTTTTTTCTCCTTGCATCTGCCCCTTTAAATGTGGGAATGTGATCACTGTTGTCTAGCTTTATGGGATCTGCATGCATACTTACAGCTGCCCACTTTTACTGCAAATAAAACCCTGAACATGAGCCTCAAACATGCCAAACTCTTATACAAACTGCACTCTCTCTCCACACAAGGCATAGTTTATTTCAGAACAACACAATGTGTAGTCAGGCACATTTAAGTTTGAAATCACTGAATGAGACATAAAAATGATATAGAGTTTACAATGCTGCATTTAATACATTGGGTCGTCCTGTTAAAAGCGTCACATGGAGCTTTCACTTAAAGCAACGTAGTGTTGTTTTATTTAATAAATCTTTCTTGTAATCTGATATGAGACAGTACCTTTCAACCCTGTAAACTCGAAGAATGAAGCCTCCAGGTTAATGCTTTTGCAATTTTTCATTTTAGGGTGAGGTTTTCATATTTAATACTGTTATGTGAGCAACAGTTATTCTGGAATGTTTGCCCAGAAGAATTCACTTTAGAGGCTGGCTGTAGTTCTGAAACTTAGTAGCACGTGGTTAGCTGATGTCATACACATAGACATGACGAAAAATACTCGCTCTTTCAAATAAGTTCACAGCAGAAACAAAATCAGATGACATATATAGTCTATATTTGCAAAAATTGTTCGACAGTAGGCTGAAAGCAATAAATCATCTACACAGAAATCATCATCTTTCGATATGCACAATACATAATTAGAAAATAGGTTTCCTGGGGGAACTTTCTAACGTTTTATTTGGTCTCCTCTTGCACAAAATGCCATGACGTTTTTCAGCTTCTGTGTGAAATATCTGGGTACCCAAAGCACCCCCACAATATTCATTCAGGGGAGGATTTCCGTCTTACATTTCTTCAAGATGACAACATATTTTTCACTCTAAAATAAATAAAATATTCATTTAGGGGACATTGCGTCAATAAATACATTTCTATGACATCATATTTTATTTACTACAAGAATGGTTGATTTTTACAATGGCAATATAAATGTGGCCAAACAATTTCATTCATGAAAATATTGACTGCTTTTTGGTTGTGAGTGCTTATGTATTTTGCATTCCTTATTTGCACAGTAGTTTGCATAGGTCCCAAATACAAAGATTATAAATGTAAAGCAGTTCTCAGCAAATACACAGTCAAACAAGAAGTCGCAATGGGCTTACTTTGTAGGCCAACCACAAGTAAATGGCTACCAGAGCTTGTAACTGAATTTGTTCTTGAATTAGTTGCTTATAATTATAGAGGTTATATATTTAGTTTATATTATAGAGATATCAGCGAAATCAGTGAATACTCTATATTTTCTCTGCACATTACTAACATCACATATAGGAAAAAAATGAACTTCTTTATGTGGTTAATTTCAATAGCAGTCTTTTTTTATTGGTTTCTTTAGATGGATACAATGCACTAACTGGCATAATCAGCTAATCCCATTTATATACCTATGTACCGAGTCCTGTTTCAGAAATCGTGAGCTCTGCAGTCTGTACGGTCGACGGTGACGCAATCGCTACAAATTTTTATCTGCCCGGGCTTTAAATGAAATATGGTTTTTAAACGAGCGACTTAAGCTAACAGGGTATTGAATGCTTCAGCAGCATTCCTTTATCTTCTAATAAGACTAGAGCTAAGGCACTGGACTTCATTTGATCATTTTCACAGATATTAGAAGCGCACTTAAGGAAATTGGATTCAAAAAATAAATGAATAAAAGTTGCAGCAAATCGATCAGAGCGCGGTGTGGTTAGTGGTTTATCAGTATGTGTGATAAATACAGAGAACCCTATATAGAAATAATTATTTTACAAACGCATGAGGAAAAGTCATTCAAACTACAGTCAGACAATACAATCCTGTGTTATGTCATAGTAACTAACACAAAGCACTTCCATCAATTCACTAAACTCCTAATAAACCAACAGCTAATCCCTAACTGGTCACAAATGCATTATACCATAGGAGCAAGGGAGAAGTAAATGTGTATGACTTGTTACGTCATAAAGTACCCTAAACCACTAAATTCATTCAATATAACACAGGCAAACACAGAGTTTGTCAGTAAAGTGTTAGTGCAGGTATGTTTATGTGATGGTGGGAACGTCATACCATCATTTTATTGGGCAATAAGAAGTAACCCAATATAGCCCCATTACCATTGCCTCTATAGCTTACCTATTGGCGTTCAGTTTAACCCAGAATAAGGGAGCCAAGATACGCTGAAAGCAGGCATAGTACAATCCTAATCACTGCCAGTTGCTGACTGGTTCAGGGATAAGTCCCATTCCTTGTGTCCTTTAAGTGCTGAAAAGCACCCAGGCAGTGGACGCTGGCTTCCTGTAGCTACATTTCTCTCCATAAAATATTCCTTGATGTTGTTTCCTTTCCTTTAATTAGGAAGGATATAGAAAACACGTGTGCAGAGGCAATTGTTTTATGTGTATCAGCTAATCAATCCGCTAATTACAGAAACTAAGAGCATAATCGCTCGTTCTTCATCCTAACTGTGTTTGGGTTCATGGCTTTGTAAAAAGTGTAGATAAGGAGGAGGGGGATCTTACCTGGAATTGTTGAAATAAAATTCTTGTGTTTGGATTTAGAGAATTACAGCTCTAGGAGGGGGGATTCTGGGCTGAACACAAGCCTCTGCAGCCTCTGTACACTGACTTCCATAAACATCTGCTGTTTCACATTCTGCTGAGCTTACATAATTACACCGGGATTCATTTAAGGACTGTACCTTGCAGGCAATTACCTACCCACACACAGCAATTCCATGTACAAAAAAATGACTTTTAAAGAGAAGAAAAATCTGAAACTATAGACTTTACATACCACAGCCAGGCAACTTGAGTCTGCTAAAGGAGTCCAACCTCCAGCATATTTATGGCTTTAAAACTTCTTTCCCAGATTGCTGTGCTCAAAATGCACAGTCCATGGTTTCCTTTTGTTGTCTTAAATTGCTTGTGGTAGCCGGCTTTCCTCTCCCCATAAATAAGACTTGCCCTTTGCTTACAGTTACAATAAAACACTACATTTCCTTGGTAGGGAAAGACAAAACTGCCTCACTGGAAACCCTGAATTCCGACCCGTTCCCCCCCACAAAATCTTACTCCCCAATCTTGCCTGTTTTATGAGCTGGATTTAGAAACAGAGGCAGAGTGGGGTGTTGGTCCCCACCCCCCTAATGGTACCACAGGTCATTAGCACTTAGGAAGGACTGGCCAGTCTTTTAAGAACTGTTACACTGCCACCCAATACCATAATGCAATAAATAAACAGTTAAATTGATGAATAGGCAATGATATAAACCAGTCTAAAATAGTTCAACGTTTTTATAACTTCCAATTCCAGCAACACCAAGTAAAATCATCTATATATCAACTATCTATCTATATATCTATCTATCTGTCTGTATCACATCTAATCTGTATGTCTGTCTATCTGCATCACATCTAATCTGTATATATATATATATATATATATA
>WMED01015225.1:0-13318 GCA_019650415.1 Pipa parva | reverse complement strand
TTACCCGATATTGCAGTTTTGCAATATCGGGTAATCACTGTGTGCGATAGTATCGTGAACTATACATATCACACACCCCTACATCCACCCCAGCCTCCACCTGGAGAATACAACAAAATCAGCCCTATAACTAGAAAGAGATTTCTAACCTACAGAAGAGTAGCAACGAAAACAGATAAATCCCAAAAAGGCAGTTAAACTAAGCTTCTGATTTTGTCCCTTTTGTAACCTATAATTCTTTTGGAGACACTGGAATTTATCCTATTAAAAGAACAGTAACACCAAAAAAAAAAATGAATCAAATGTATTTATAGTAACCATATATTCAATCTATGCTACCAAATATTGTAAATTGTGTCTAGAAAATAAGATATTCAGCTATTTAATTTTTAAAATAGGGATTTAGGGCACACTTTCTGTATAAAGTACCACATAATACATTGAGACTGGATGAGGTCTGCTTATCAACACTCCCTGCCAGTAAAGATAAGAACAGACAGAAAGCAATAAAACTACACAAAGAATGTTCCAAGCAGTGTCTCTGGGACTGTTTTATACTGAAAATAACTTTTGGGAGCTATTTATCAAGGTAATTTCAAACTATTTACTGCTAATCAATTATAGTCGGAACTTTTGGACTATTATTTTGTGATTATATTGCGACCAATTTATGAAGTGGTGACTACATTTTTTAGCAATTGTAATCGAAAGTTTTTGCTGCCTTAAATCTACCACATTTTATATTGATTTCAAAGGAGCATCTTTTAGATTGCCATCGACAACTTTTTTCGTTGCAATAATTTTTGCACAACCATCTCCATAGAGAATAATGGGTTTTCACCCCCCTCAATCTGGCAAATATTTTTCAGATACTGAATTAGTCGCAAAGGAATTAATAAATATAGATTTTGGTGATAGCGATTTTTTTCGCCCTATTCTACTTTCATTTGATATTGATATACTTGGCAAATACAGCTTTCTCCTAATACAGCTGCAATTTTATAAAAATATTGGCTGTCAGTAAATATTTAGAAAAATGGCAAAAACAAAACACAACAAAACAAAAAAAACTTTTTTCAATGGTTGGAAACCCTGCAAAAATGTATAGCTGAAGCTACTAGATATCAAATGCAAGTGCTGTAATAATAGAGAGCTTTGTACCGGTAAAAGATTTTTTTTCTGCTTACCTCATATTTCCTATAGTTAACAAGCAGGGCAAGCAACACAACAGCATCATAGCCATGTTCTCTGCGACTAGGGAGGTTAGAGAGAATCTGCAGTAGAAGAAACACCATCTATTAGACATTTCACAAAGTATATTCTGAAAGATTTGTAGGTCAAGATAAAAACAAACTCTTAACACTGCAGGAAGACTGCAGTTCCTAGCCTCACACACACCTATAAGTATGGGAATGCTGGCGCTAAAAGGCTTAAGGGGGCAATTTACCATAGTGCAAAGTGAGCTCCGGATCCTTCGCATCACTTTGCACACACTGTTACGCGCTCGCTGATGTCCTGCACACGGACATCAGCGAATGCTTAAAAGGAATTCCAGTCTCGGCGAGACCAGAGTTGCCTCACTGAGACTGGAATCCCTTTAAAGCGTTCACTGATGTCCGCGTGCAGGACATCAGTGAGCGCATAACAGTGTGTGCAAAGTGATGCGAAGGATCCGGAGCTCACTTCGCACTATGGTAAATTACCCCCTTAGACTTCTGGGTCACTAACCCCCTCCAAACTATATAAGGGGCAAATATTTTACATTATAAAATATAAGTGGATTTTTGTATAGATGAGCAAGTAG
Source organism: Pipa parva (assembly GCA_019650415.1). NCBI lineage: Eukaryota > Metazoa > Chordata > Amphibia > Anura > Pipidae > Pipa > Pipa parva. Next base: position 11,514 of record WMED01015225.1, on the reverse strand, counting down.
TTCACATTTGAAAACAACAACAACATGCAGATTCAGGCATATTTGTGCCTCTCTCTATTCACAGAAAAACAAATGAAGAAAACCAGTTAAAGTTCTCCTCAAATAACCTATAAGAAGAAGCTTGTCTTCTTTGGGTCCTCTAGCCTTGATTGCTATGAATAAGTCCACCAAAATCTTATAAAATTGACTGTGAAGATTTGAGACTGGTTGTCTCAGAGAAAGTCAGAAAAGGTCATCAGGTATGCATGTTTAGATTTTTACATATAAAAAATTATGATCTAAGTTTTCTTTCATTAGAAAAAAAAAAAAAAAAAGAAACGACTATCTAAAACTCTACTGCAGGCTGGTGATATGTAATCAGGCAAGACTTGATGTAACCCTGCTAAACAACCAAAAAGGTTATGTATGTCATTGTATAATTTTCTATACATCAACCTCTATAGAGACCAAAGTATTTATCGACAGGTTCTCCTATGCTCAGTTGTAAAATCCCTCACAGAAGCAGTAGACTACAAACAGCAAGACTTACTGTGCCCCACTCTATGGCACATGCCCAGCACCCTTGGCAAATTCTTTTGGAAACTTCCACAGACGGTGCTCAGCATATTTATGGGATTTTAAAAGACACTATTGAATGTAATGTGAAAAGGAGAGCTAAACATTTTGCTTATATTGCAGAAGCTTCTGATACAATTATTTTAGTTGTTCATCTTTATATTTGCCCTTTCCAGTCTTGTTCCATTGACACTGCTGTTTGCTTGCAAAGATAGTACAGGAGGGGAAACAGAAAACTACAGTCATTTTAAATATCTTGCCCTTGCCAATAAAACCCCATTCTGGTAGTCACAGGCAACGGATCCAGTAACCAGATAGCTTCATTTCTAAGCTGGAAAATGGCCAAAGGGGAAATAAAAAATGACAAGTGTAATGGTAGAACACACAAAAAGACATTTAAAAAAAAAATTTCCCCTTTAACACCAATGCTTTTGGAGAAGAAGTATGGGGGGGAAAAAAAATCAGTGCTTCTGCATGTTTGATTTGGTGGGCAATGGTAACAGGATTGGTAGGAACTAACCACTCCCTCCATGACCACCACATCCAGTATAGTAAATGCCGCTCACCCGTGCTGACATGCCAAAGCAATATTTTCAGGAACGAAGAAAAATGATGATAAAACTGGATAAATTAAGGAAATATCAAAGCCTAGAGTCAAGGTAATAATATAAACAGCAAGCATGTGTATTGGGGCTCACCCCCAAAGCATGTGTATTGGGGCTCACCCCCAAAGCATGTGTATTGGGGCTCACCCCCAAAGCATGTGTATTGGGGCTCACCCCCAAAGCATGTGTATTGGGGCTCACCCCCAAAGCATGTGTATTGGGGCTCACCCCCAAAGCATGTGTATTGGGGCTCACCCCCAAAGCATGTGTATTGGGGCTCACCCCCAAAGCATGTGTATTGGGGCTCACCATTAGTATATTGTCATTTTTTACATCTGGTTAAAACATCTTTAAAAAAAAAAAAATACATTAACAAAAAGGATAAATACCTGTAAAATTGCTTCAAATATGCTGTTAATCATTACATATTCCAGGATGGTATTTTGACTGATGTTATCAGTTACCTGAATTTAATACAAAAAAAAAAATGAATACCATTAGCTGTAAATTAATAAAGGCATACATTAAACTAATTTATTGATCTTCAACTCAGATCAATATACAAGGAGGGGAGCTCATATTTTCACTCAGTTCAGGGACACAATACATCTACTAAGCTCTTCTACTGATATAATAAAAAAAAAAGGCTAAAAATTTCAAGTAAAGAAGATGTAAAATCTCTAAATGCCAGCCAGCCCATGCCCAATCCTCCTTACCCTGGGATTTACCATGCTGAGTCTATCAGCATGGTTTAAACACTGTCTTGTAGTATTTGATATGGCAGGGAGTCAAAGGACAAAGAGGCAGTTCTGAGTCCCTTTGTGCAGCATCTTAGTGCTTTAAAATGGGTGCAGAAAACTCCTGGGCTTATTTACCTACACAGGGTGCTTGCCATTTAAAATGCCAGCCAGCCTGAAGTTTAGTTCCTTTTCGAAAAGTGTTCTCTGGCTGCTTCTAGTGTAATCTAGCAGCATATTTTGGTGTTTTCATCAAACATTTAAAATCTCATTGTATCCAGTGTGTTAGGTTGCTGACAAGACTACAGACCGTCATAAATTAATCTGAGAAGCACCAGTGAGATTGTGGCAGCAGGTATTTTAAGGTTTATGCTTAAACACAAACCCCCCAAAAAAATAAAACAAAAAAAAGCCAATAGCAAAATGGCTTCCAAATAGCATGATTTTAAGACACAAGTCTGACATTGTTCCATAATGTTCACTGTAAGAAAAAAAAAAAAAAAACATTACAAGTAATAAACAACATCTGTGAAAACCAAAAACTTCAGTGGATGCTTCTTTGTTTCTGGAGGATACCAAATAAAGCTAATTTTAAGGGGTAGAATTCTCCAAAAAGAATAAATCCCAGATTCAAAAACAGAAACAACTTACCGTTACCAAACACAGAAGAAGCTTCAGGCATAAACTCTTCAGACTTTCTGAGCCTTCTCCACACAGCAGAACATCCAAGCTTTCCATTAAGTTCTGTGCCCACAAACAAACACTTGTGAGGCTCATCTCTTTGCATCTTTTCTGATATTCAAACAGTTCCCTTATACCTTGATTTGTCTGCAAGCCTCTCATTTAGTGAAAGGAATGCAGGAAAATTATATATAGCAAAACTCCAGTTACACTCCTCCTCAAAAATATTTTTTCCATACATAAAATTTAAAAAAAAGGCATTGTTTCCATCTTTTTTAAAGCATACTATTCAATATGTGTAAAACAGTACATTTTCATATTAAAAATAACACATTATTGGGCTTATAATCAAGATAATGTAATTTTAAGTGCTGAAATAGCAAACAATTCTAAAACAAACAGAGATTCCAAGATCCACTTGACTACTATACAAATGAGAGCAATGTGATACTATAAGTGGTACTTTGTAAATTACCTTCATACGTAGTTCTGCCTTATCAAACCCCATCAGCATGTTGATGATATCAAAACCAGAAGTTGGCTTGTTCTTTTGATGGACTCCCCTAATCAAAGCACAAAGAGTCTGCAGGAATGAAGTTAAAAGAAATTGTAAACCACATAAAATTCACTTGATTGTTTTCTTTCTACTTTCCTGGATTACCAAATTTAACTGAATAGACATTATATAATCCCTATATAAAATGTGTAGAGGCCAAACACAAAAGATAAAGAAGTTAGAGAGTAGAAGCACTAAGCAATGTAACTTGGAAGTTTTCAGAGTAACTGAGGTGTGTAAAAAAGTGAATGTTTGGGCGAAGTCATATGTCAGGTTGCAGAGGAAGGCATGATTTCTAATCACAGCCCTTCAGGTGGATATTTTTAGCTTCTCTCAGCATGCAACAAAAGTTTGGCTTTATTGATCTCTATTGGGAATTCTATGCACAGAGAGCAATGAAAATTCTCTGAAGTTATTACCAGATTGCTCATTACAGTCCTTTCCACTCCACTGAGGATCAAGATGGTACTTTATATTGTACTGCAATGTTTTGGAGAATTTACAAACTGCTGAAAAAAGTCACTGTTGTACCTTTACCTCTTATGGGATAAACAGTGGCAACAGTTGCAAGAGTAGAATGTGAATGCTACTTTCATGCATAATAATAATCTACCTTGTGAATAATGCCTACATACATTTTTCTTTTTTTTTTTTTTTTAATTGCCTATAGTAGTCTTTCATTTGTACAAAAGTAAATATGTTTTTTGTGCCAGTAGTAGATTGGGGAGGGAAGTGCAGAGAACTCTGGATAAAGAAACATGGCAGAATGATTTAGTACGGTGGAGTTAAAAACCATTTGCTACAGTAGTGACATAATACCTACATAATTAAGATCAATTCTCTACAAACAATGGCCATTTACATTACAAATATCTGAAAATAGTCATAGTAACACAATACTCTAGAAATAACACTGTGGAGAAGCGCAACAGAAACAAAGTGTACTAAATAGTGCTTTATCTGTGGTATAATTATAATTCCAAGGGGGAAACCAAATGTCCCAATAGAAGATACAGTGTAGTAGTGATAAATTAATGCGCACACACCATGTGCCGACAAATTGTGATATCTACGCGCTCACCAGATGTAAAACAATCAAAGGCCTGTAGTCACAAACTTATGGAAACCTTCTGTGGTACTTATGACATCTTCCTCTCAAAGCAGCATCAGCATCTGACACTCCAACAAAACCAAAAGTATCCCATAGTGTATTAAAACTTATTTAATAGTAACAATAAAAAGTTAAAATATACTCACAAGCGACTGTGAGATAATCACATTTAAAATGGCTGTATTAGCCTCTCAGTCTAAGCGTGTCTCAGGGGGTACATCTGATTTTGCAGGTCTGTGTTAGGTAAGTCCGGACAGCTTTGTGTATTATCCACCCCAACTCAACGTGTTTCGGAATCCTTTTCCTTCCCTCAGGAGTTGTGAGAGGCTAATACAGCCATTTTAATTGCGATTATCTCACAGTCGCTTGTGAGTATATTTTAACTTTTTATTGTTACTATTAAAAAAGTTTTAATACACTATGGGATACTTTTGGTTTTGTTGGAGTGTCAGATGCTGATGATGCTTTGAGAGGAAGATGTCATAAGTACCACAGAAGGTTTCCATAAGTTTGCGACTAAAGGCCTTTGTTTTACATCTGGTGAGCGCATAGATATCACAATTTGTCGGCACGTGGTGTGTGTGCATTAATTTATCACTACTACACTGTATCTTCTATTGGGACATTTGGTTTCCCCCTTGGAATTATAATTATACCACAGATAAAGCACTATTTAGTTCACTTTGTTTCTGTTGCGCTTCTCCACAGTGTTACTTCTGGAGGATTTCTTGATTGGGAAGAAAAGCGAATTCCCTGGGAGACAGCTGCATAAGAATAGTACAGAAAGGACTTTTTTCAACACAGAGCGCTGCGGGACAATTTGTTTGTTTTTTAACACAATACTCTACCTGGAGGGAATTTACCACTCTAATCTGATGGTCTGCTCTTAAAGCCTGAATGCAGTGTTGGAACAAGCTGTTAATGTTGTCCTTCAGCTTCATCAATTCTTCACCATCAAGAGATTCCAACTTAGCTTCCAGATACTCTATATTTACCTGTCCAAACACAGTGCATCGTTAGGGTTTTACAGAAGAGAAAATAGAGTACTGTATACTTTTTTTCTTCCTTTAATTTCAGCTGTAGATTTGTATTATTAAATTAAATTAAATAAAAGCAACTGCACATTGTATAGGGCTATATATTGATAACAAAATAATTGCTTGTAAAGGCCATTTCCAGTAACTGTCAGTCAACAGTGAAAAAGTTATATCACCTTCATAAGGAAAAGTTCTTCCCAGAATCTAGGGTTGGATTTGGTTGGATCTTCCTTCTAAAGAACAAAAAAGAAAAATCACAGTTTAGAACAAAAGATTAGTACAATTCTTCCTAATTATTTCTGCTTTAAATCAAGAAAGAACATTTCTTTAGATTTTATCTATTTCACTGTCTCTCGCAGGAATTTCCATACTTCCCCAAGAAGTTATGGTCACTGTATCTACTGTTATATTGTGTCAGATAGCTATTCTTAATAAATTCTATTTTCCCAATTAATGCCCTATTGCCTCTATTTATCATGTCAATTTAGGGCCTATCTGGGGTCCAAACAGCCTTGTTGCAGATTTATATTCAATATGTCCAATCCAAGGGCTAGAGGAGTGATAACTACAACACCACACCTTTATAAGTTTGTGTAAAGATGACATTAACATATTGCATTTAATTATGTAATTTGTATATTTCCCAACACTGCCTGAGTAGATGGGGGGGCGATTAAGCATTTAAGCGCTTCCTTAAACCATCATAGCTATTGCCCAGTCACCCGAAAGGTGTGAAAAATGCAAAAACCATTATAGGAGTTGAAAACTAAACACTGCACATTATTTGTCAAGGGGGTTGGTAAGTAAATGAGTTCATTATATTCTACACTTGGAGCAAGTATTCAAAGTGGCAGTGCAGAGGTTTAGTGGTTAGCACTGTTGCATTGTAGCCCTTCGTTCTGGGTTCAATTCCACCTCAGACTTCATTTGCATGTTCTCTCTGTAGTTGGGTGGGTTTCTTTCCACAAAGTCCTGGATCCTCTGCAGTCTGGTTTCAGGACAGGGCACTCTGACAGGTGGAGTATTCTCTGCCAACTGCATATCTGAGCTTGCCCACCTGCTAAGCATATTGGGCAGAAGCGCAGTTTACACCTTTTATTAAAATTAATTTTGTCATTGGCTGAAACTGTCTTTGATGGTTTTCACACCTGTGTGAAAAACAATATATAATTCAAAGCTACCGATTGAGTAAGAGCAGCAAAGTGTGGCTAAAAAGTACTCTGCAGCCTGCTATTCATTAAGATCCCCATAACAAACATGATATGGAATTGCCAATAATGTTATTTGACCCAAATCAGCATCCATGGGGGGGGTTTACACTTTATTTATATCCACATACACTAAAAAACAAATAAACTGTAAACTGAGAACATTTATTCCTTCACTTCATTATATTCACAGCTTGCAAAACTGTGACTTTCTAGAACACAGTAGCTAATGGCGTGTCATAGATACCGATACTGGTAAGTTTACAATATATAAAATTAGAGAATGGCACCAGAAAATGTTTCATACAAGAAAGACGTCACCCATGATAATGTGCTTTTAGCCAGTGGAATTTATACATCTTTCAATTCTTTAGAGAAAACCATGATATAATTTACTCAGCCTCAAATGGTAACAAATGAAACAATTTAGACAATTACAAATATCCATGTGTGATTTACACCACCCACAAACAAACAAAGCTCTCTGTCCACTTTGGTCACTATGGATAAAGAGATGAACTGATACATTTATGTAACCTTGATATCCAAGGTAAATAATTTGTCCAAGTATATTTTACTGTTGGAAAATATTTCTTTTTCTTTTTTTGCCACTATAAAGCATTTGTAATTAGTAACTGTGCAGATCTCTCACACTTATAAACCATTCCAGTGGAGCAATTTGTTAAGCAAGTGATCTGGTCAGCTTACCCTAAGCAATATATGCAATTTGGTTTCTATAAATAAATACAACATGAATCCAAGACTGGCCATGTGAATGGATAAAATCTATAAAGTTCTGCTTTTTATGTTAGCACTTCATAAATACCATTAATTAGTTAACTGACAATGATGCTTACTAAAGTGATTAAATGATATGGCAATGTTAGAAGTTGGGCAGCTTCACAATAAGCTTGTTAAATCACCTTTTAAATGAAAAGTACAGTCAGAATTCATAGCTAAATATGTTGATGCCTACCTTGACTTAAGGGCATCTAAATACCCTCCACTGCTGCTGACTGCCTTTGTGCGCCTCTTACACCAAACCAGGAAGGATTGGTGTGAGAAAATAAGGCAATATCAAGTTCTTCTATGCTAGCGTTTTAGCTTGCCATATCAGGTTCATTTAATTTGCATAGCGTTTATTCTGTACATGCATTCCTTTATTTTTTTTTTTTAAAGAAAGACACTTACAGAAAATAAGCCCTTTAGGAATGTATGCATAAATTTTGCATAAAATTGCATGACAAACCAGGCCCTTTTACACAAGCATTTTATCATCTGTATCAGCAAAACAGTGTAAATTAGTGGTTTAATTCCTGAAAATATCTGGCTAAATGGTCTATAAATAAAAAGATCCAAAGCTGATGGGAAGAGCAAAAGCTAGAGTTAAAGAAACTCTTAGGCAAATGGAAAAGAGGCAAGTCCAATTGTAAAAAAGCCACACACTGTATTCATTAAGAGGATACTATAAACCCTGCAAAAAAAGAGAAGGCATGCTGCCCATGGATTTTAGTGCCATTAACAGTAAACAATGGAAAGACTTGCTCTGGTCCATAATGTGTGCACATTTTGAAGGAACATTTTGTGTTTCGTTGTTAGGGCTCAATTCAGTGGGGTTCCATAAATTATCAGGTTCATACCGTGAATATCTCATCATACATCAACACGACTTTCTCTTTCAAAGGCTTCTTGGATGCTGAAGACTTGCGAAGTAAGCCAACTTTCTTCTCTATCTGTGCCATGGCTAAAGCATAATCAGTAGGTCTGGGGGATGGAACAAAATCACATTTCAGAAACAAGAAATAACTGCATTTAAGAATGAATACTGAAGATTTATTCATGTAAAAAGGATCATTTTTATTTATTAATTTTTAGTACTTCCCTGAACTTCTAGAAAAGGTGTTATTGAAGCAACATTCGTATATCAGCTGCTTTTACTACCAACGTTTTTTTAATTGAACTGATCTGCTACTGTCAGCATGCAAGCTCATTTTCAGGATTGAAATGTAGGCAGATAGAGTGAGTAAGCGAAAACACGATGCATTTGGGGGAATATGCCCCACTGTCTGCATGTTTGCCAAAGCGTTCACTCAATCTAAAAGAGGTTTGCTAATAAACTATAATAGGTATTTATCATCACTGATACTTTTTCAGGTGAAATATGGTCAGTTGGCTAAAATTGTGCTCCATTCTTTGATTATAAGAAGCGTGAAGTCTCAAGTTTGTGGATGTGGAACTACTAGCCATAAACATAAGGGTACACATTTCTAAGGTAGAAAGGTCCCTGTGACAGATAACAAAATGTACCAGTTGAAGGGGGTTATTCACTAGAGTCCAAATTGTTGTGTATAGATGTGAATTCGCCAGAAAAAGATAGTCGCAATAAACTGCTACTGTCACAGTCGCATCTTTATACGGAGAATATTGTAGCAGTCACAAAGTTACTATAGAAAATTGCCGCGGTCATGACTTTACAATGGGGAAATTGTCACAGATTAGCTATAGGAATCCGCTGTTTGAGAATTCGACAGTCAAATTCGCACCTTAGTGAATAACTTCCTAAGAGTTGTTGAACAGAGAGTCTTGTGGGTGTGTACATTAACCAATCTAATCCTCTTAATATAAACCAATTGTGAGGTACTGCCTGCAGCCAGAGGGTGTTTCACAAATATGATCTAATGTATGGACATCCAAAAGTAAACAAATTTCAGATCAACACAACCAGCTATGTTAGTCTGTTTTAATTAATAAACTGTCTAGCTTATACAGTATCTTATGCTACCTTGTTTCCCCAAAAATAAGACCTAGTGCAATTTTATCCAAGTTTAGAAATACAAGACCTCCCCTGAAAAGAAGGCCTAGTGAGTCTTTAGGAGCAAAAAATTCATATAAGACCCAGTCTTATTTTTGGGGAAACATGGTAGAAGACAAGTTCATTAAATGAGACAAAGTTCAAATAATAAAAAAGCGATACTGTCAACATCAACAAACTAGAGTTTTGGATGTTTTTTTATAACTGCTGTTCCAGACATTAGCATAGAATGGGTAGCACTAACGAGAGACTCGAGTTCAACATATCAAGCAAATTACTACTAATTCAATAAGTAAGAAAAAAAGAACCCAATTCCCAAATAAGCTGCTTGAAAACAACATGCCCTACCAACATTAACAAAAAGTATTTGTCCTCAGCTGATATTGAATTGCCATAATTAGAAACAGTAAATTACAAACCCACCCATTTCAGAGTAGAAGCCTGACAGCATCACATTTTCATTTGTGATGCAAACTATTAAAAAAAAAAAAAAAAAAAAAAAAAAAAAAAAAATCAAAATTCTAACTGCCTAACCCTAAATGCTTCAATCTGCTTTTACTTGAATTTAGAGCAACAATTTTGTAAAACTAGTTTATTTTGTTCCCCATAAAACCTTTATTGCCTGTTATGCCAATAGCTTTCAACAATACAGAATATTTTTCAAGGTCAAACAGCAGCACAGATGAATAAATCAGAAGCAGTGGTAAGTCTACATAGTAGAGCAGAAATAGGATTTAATAATAATAATTTCTTATACAACCCCACACAATGTAAAGGTAATATACTGATTAACTATCCATGTAGTAATCCACCTGTGATGCTAGGGGAGCAACCACAAACACTCAGGGTAATTCACGATCGTGCGAAGTGAGGTGCGGAGTCCTCGCCTCACTTCGAACTGACCCTTATGCGCTCGCTGATGTTCTGCACGCGGACATCAGCGAGCGCTTTAAAGGGATTCCAGTCTCGGCGAGAACAAAAGAGTTGACATCAGCGAGTGCATATCAGTCAGTGCGAAGTGAGGTGAGGACTCCGCACAATCGTGAATTGCCCCCCCAGGGGGTTATTCACTAAGGTGTGAATTTGACTGTCGAATTCTCAAACAATGGATTCCCATAGCAAATCCATGACAATTTTTTAAAGTTAAGATTGCGACAATTTTCCCATAACAAAGTCGCAACTGTGACAATATTCTCATTATAAAGACACGACTGCAAAAGTAGCAGCCTATTGCAACTGTCTTTATCTGGTGAATTCCCACCCATACGCAACAATTCTGACTTTAGTGAATAATTCCCTCAATATTGTCAAGTCCCAAGAACTAGGGATGCATTAAACACAATGAGACTATTAAAGGATAAGTAACAACAACAAAAAATTTGTATCTGGACTAGCATTGCAGCTATTTCTGTGCGTTTCAGCAAATCAAGCAAGCGCAGAAAGAGTTTTCTGATGTAAAACTGCTACAGCTCTTGCTCAATTTGCCAAAACACTCAGGAACAGTAAGTGAAGAGGATCACAGCACTTGTGAAGAGAAGAAGAAATTGACAAGTTATAATGAGCAGGGGCAGCACTGAAGCATAAAATTTACCCCTAGAGGAATTGAGAATTTTGTACTCCTTTAATAAATATACCCTAGAGCTAATGCCCCACTATGCTGTTGCATGATTATTTTTTTTAAATTAGCAACCATTAAAAAAGTAACAGCAGCTTCAAGCCACTTGAGCCCCCATTCACTTACCTTCATAACCACCATGTTTTGTCATCAGCTGCAAGAACATTGGTCTGTAGGAGTTTTCTAGTAGTTAATCATCTGCAACTGCTTGTAGAGGTTGTGCATGTAATTGAATGGGGGTTCAGAGACAGGAATGCAACAGAATTTCTTGCATGCAACAGATGAGCACTGGGCACTAGGCTAAAGGCTAGCTTTGCAGTAGAGTTTTGTTCCTGTGTGCTGCATTAAAAATATTATTTCCCTGTAAATGTTAAGTCAATTTAAGGGCAGAATACATGTTCATTACATATATTTTTATTTATAAAGCACCACAAGGTTACACGGTGCTGTATAATCCAACAATACAGTTATAATACAGACAAGGGAAGTGCCTAACAAAGAACGAGTGAAGAAAATTACAAGAATATAATCAAGGAAATAGAAGTGCTGGTCAACGAATTAGAATAATTTGAAATAGTGCAATCATGAAATTCTTTG
>WMED01015224.1:0-13726 GCA_019650415.1 Pipa parva | reverse complement strand
GATCCAGCGCTCCACCGTGAAAACAAATGCCTGGTGGAGCGCAGGACCGGGGGCCGCAAACTAGCGTCCGAGGGCCGCGAGTTTGAGACCCCTGGTCTATATTAAGAAGAGAAATACAGATTTCTGTGAGATAATTATTACTGACTGAATATGCAGCAGGGTCTGAAAATCTTTCAATATCCAAAGTTTGAAGCAGGGGTGCAGCTACAGAAGGTGCAGCGGTGGCAGCCACTACTGAGCCTAGGGGACCTGGGGGGGAAACCACTGAGCGCAAACAATTAAAAGTGATAATTGCTTCTAGTTATTCCATTGGCTTACAGAAAGGAGTTTCACTCTTCTGTGCGGACTAGTAAAATACAGAATGCTGGTCAAGCTCAGCAGCAAATTCATCCTAACTGATAGGTAGATTTTAGACATTTCTTTATATAAAACAAGAAGGGAAAAAAAGGTACAGCTATAATGTTCCCAAGGAAGTTGTAAAACCAGATATTGAGCTTGTCTGTACTATTGGCAAGGCCAGTTCCCTTCCTTTTTATCATCTGAATAAAAATACAGACGCATGCTACCCAGGAACGTCCACAGATGCTGGACAATTCGGACTTTAGTGAATAACCCCCAAGGCATGAACTTATACACTTGTTTAGTACAAAATAGAGAAGTAAACCCTGTTTAGAGGATTCATAAGGGATTTCATGCACTGCTGTATTATATATTTTACATTTGCTATACTATTAACTCACCTAAATAAGCACATTTCATTTTTTTTTTTAGATCTTTATGTGTAATTACATTTCTGTTGCATGTACATTAGTGGCATTCCTTCAATAAACTGCCTGAATTTGTATGTGTAACGGAGGCCCATACATTTTATTGCCCCTGCCTGTACTGGATCTCTATGCAGGTCAACTCTACTAGAACTGATTCACCATATGTTAGGCTAATTATTAGGAAAATTAACTAGCGACCAAAACCTACTGATTAGTTACTGGACTGTGTGAAACATCAATGCTGTGTACTAGTGTGGGAAACTCTGGATCAGTTTTTATACTATTGTTTGGGTGGTTTTGTGTTTGAATGGGTTATTAAAGAACAGTAAACTAAAAAATGACAATAATTGTTTACTACTACTTGTTTGTCATTCTGCTTTGTACCAATGGAAAGTGAGTTTAGCATACCCCTAGAACAGCAACTGCTATCAAAAAGTCACTTTCAGTAAGCCAAATGTTTGTAACCCCCACCCGAAAAGTTTATTTGGACAGGATCTGAAGAACTTTAAGATATTTTTTAAAACATGGATTTAATAAAATTTCCTACATTGGATTGTAATATTGTATATTTATCAGGTCATAACTCATGTTTTAAAGCCCATTTCAATAGTTTTCTGGCAAACCCCACAAACAAGACAGAGTTAAAATCTAAAAAAAACTCTATTGAACACAGGTTAAAAACATAAGGCGCTACTCTAATTTGACACGTGGGCTATCTGGGAATAGTCAACTGAAATTAAAATGATCTTTTTATATATATATTTTATATTCCAGCCTACTCCTGCAAGCCTTTTGCTTTGAAAAGAAAACCTGTATCCTGCTTTGAGGAATTGTTTCACTACACTGTCAAATTATGAAGACAACGGTGCTGTGATTTCTTTTTGAACACAATTTCAGAATGGAGATTACAATAACATATTAGTCAATGATTAGCCTTGAAAAAGAAAGCTACAGTAATTTATCCCCTATGTATATGAAGTGAATACATGTCAATCACATATTGAACACAAAATATTTCACCTGCTGTTGTCTCGATCAAGACAAGGAGAAATGTGGCTGCAACAGAACAGATTTTTAGCAGTGAGAAAGCAAGAAACCAGAGCAGAGGAAAGAAAACAGTAGGAAACAGTGAAGGAAAAACAATTCAGAGGAGAAGTAAATTCACATTAAAATCTATGATCAGTTTCCTTAAAGGAGAACTTCATTCTTTCAGATTATGATGTAACCGTACTCCTTCATCAAAATAGATTTACATTTGGCTTTTTGTTGCATTGTCATGTTAAAATGTAAAGGAAAGGCATTTTTGTTTTTTTGTTTTTTAAAAGTACAATTACCTCAAAAATAATCTAGGTTCAATTGTACTTTAATACAGAGAACTGCATTAATTTACTAGACGTGGATTATAGGTTCATTCTCCATAAAGGTTATACCAGGTAGTAGAGGTTTTGTCCTTATTTCCTCAGCTACCTTTAACCATGTTTAGACAATTTCATACCCTAAACATGTCCTCAGTTATTTCATGACCTAATGGCAAAAGGAAAAAAGGGTGGGTGTGGCCAACCGCCATAGGAGTCAGCATGCTAGACACACCCCCCAGCCCCCTGAAGCCATCCGAGCCATTCATGCGGCCCAATGGCAAAAATAATTGCTCGCCCCTGCAGTGTACTATACTGGAACATGAGTGAGCCCTTTGGAGAAGACTGCCCTATATAAAGAATATATCTGCCATGTTTACTGCAAGTACTGGTGTCTTGGTGGTCCAGTCCAATGCTGAAAATAGCATTTTACTATTATATATATATATATATATATATATATATATATATATATATATCATTATTATAATCTGTTTCAATTATATATTTTCTAACATAGGTAAAATCATTAATCATATTTTTTATTCATATTTGACATGGTCCAATGCATTCTAATCTATTTTACATCATATTGAGTTAACATGAAAAAAAAACCCCAAAAAACAAAAGATCAAATTAAATGATCTTAAACTTTCACTGTCTACAAAATACTAACTGTAAAGTTTACATTCCTTTTAAAGTCCATTTTCGTGCATAGTGGACGAATAGCGATAAGCTGGAAGCAGCTCATCTTATCCAACCTTATTAAACCTTTTAGTGACTCATTAAAAACAAGATATTGCACGGGAACAAATTTTAAATTATAAAGACAGGGATGTTTTCTACATTGAAATAAATAAAAAAAAATGAAGGTTATAGAAATGTTCCCTACATTACTTATTAATGTATGCGCACATCAGAAATCAATTATATATGCTTATGTTATTACTACAGTAAAAGTGGCATTCCTTTCAAATTAAAAGCAAATGCCAGATCTGCAGGCAAATATAGGCTAAAGTGAAAGAGTAACTAACCAGAGAATAGATACTTTTATCACTTTACTTTATAGGTATTAAGTTACAAGCTATACTCACCCAGAATGGATTGGGCTAGAAGACAGTGTAACATTGTCTAGATTGTCAGCTCCCCAGCTAAGTCGGTAAGTGTTCTGTTCAGCTTGCTTTGTCAGATAGGAAACCTATGCACACAGTTGGTTTAGTAAATGGTATTAATAATTATAAACTTTATTACATCATCAAACATAAATAAAGAACGGCAAGAATAGCAAAGAGACCTGTAATTAGAAACTATTAATAAATGAAAAAAAAATGTGAAAATTCCTGATATTGTATGTAAGCTAATGCTGAACACATTAGATGCAATATAATTTACAAGTTACTAATTTCAAGTTTATAGCCTGACTTAGCAGAAGTATTGTGCTGTCCTAAGGCATTCACACAGCTACTGGGTACCCGTTTCATTGGTATAAATAATTTGTGATAGAACTGTATGCTCCTAATGAAATGGCACTCTAAAATTCAATGTTTATAAATACAGCACCCATTTTATTATAGTTCAAACAATCAAGACATAATGTAACAAAATGTTTTCACACTGATCAACTAAGCCTAGGACCACAGAACTGTGCATGACCCTAGTGTTAAAGTGCATCTGTCACCTCAAAACTCTAATCCTAATTTAGGTTGTACTAATGAAATAAACGTTTTGTAAATATATATGTATTTTTAAAAAAATGTACTTTTATACAGCGTTTCTCTCTGTCATCTTCCCTGTCAGCCTGCCTCTCTGTCGGCCTATCTTTTCTTTCTGAGTCAGGTTGGCCGGTGTTAAATGATGATTGACATTATAGCTCCTCTAATCAGATCCCTGCTGAATCATGATTTAAGGGATCTGATTGGAGTAGCTATAATGTCAATCATCATTTAGCCCCGCCCAACCTGACTCAGGAAAGAAAAGTCAGGCTGACAGGGAAGATGACAGAGAGAAACACTGTATAAAGATACATTATTTAATACATTTATATTTACATAAACATTTATTTCATTAGTACAACCTGAATTAGTATTAGAGTTTTGAGATGACGGGTGCACTTTAATGAAAGGCATCATCTCTAATAGGGCAAGATATGCAAAAGACTGTCACACAAAACACTGGTAAAATCTCACTCAAAATAATCATCCATTAAAAATTAATTGTAGACACCGATAACATAAAACAGATACTCTAGTTAAATTTATAAAACAGTCAATTTCAAAGGGCTAAATGGGAGATATGTAAAGATGATTTGATTCAAATTAAATAAGGAAGCGATAAGCAACAGCAAAGTCAGCGTTTCATAAAGCTTTATCAGAGAAAAGCTATGCATGTTACAGAACAGTTAATAATATGATTATAAAGCCATAGTATGCGACAGAAATAATAGCCCAGAAATTACATGTGTTTAGAATCATATGACTTAATTTACATGGTAGAAATGATTTGCATATCGATTACCAATACAAAGAAAGCAAGAAGAAATATGTGCAAAATCAGCTGCATCAAATGCAAATGTAAAAATAAAACCATTTCAGTCCTAAATCACAATTTGTGCACCACTTCTGCATTGCCTGGGAGGCTGAAATTCTAGTTGCATCCCATCGTTACAAAAGTATCAAATTAAACATCAAACAGCTCCTATCATTGCGGACTTTATCTACAGACTGTTGCTTTAATGTTAAACCAATTTCAGATGGAAAAAAAATAAATTCAGAGACAATAGATTTGAATAAGCAGGGGACATATTTACCTGTTCACATGGAATGATAACGGTATCGTCTATCATGGCACTGCCCCTAAGGTAGGACGCATGGCTCACTGAGTGGGACCTGTCTGAACTGAAGGATCGCAGGCTGGTCGGTTCACATGTATATACACATCAGCAGCAGTTGGGTTGTGAAGGTGAGATGGAAGGACAAGCCAGAAAATGATAGAAGTGAGCTATTAACATTCCATGCAACTTCCAGGGGGTCATCACATTTTGGCCTTGTTCACAGTGAGTCTTTTTTAATGGATTATTATAGTCTTTTTGTTTACTTTAATGTAAAATAAATCATGTAAAATCTGGTACAGTGAAGGAAATAATTATTTGATCCCTTGCTGATTTTGTAAGTTTGCCCACTGACAAAGACATGAACGGTTTATAGTGTTAAGGGTAGGTTAATGTTTACATTGAGAGATAGAATATCCGAAATAAAATCCAGAAAAACACATTGTATAAATTATATAAATTTGCATTTTGCAGTGAGAAATAAGTATTTGATCCCTCTGGCAAACAAGTCTTAATACTTGGTGGCAAAACCCTTGTTGGCAAGTACAGCAGTCAGATGTTTTATGTAGTTGATGATGAGCTTTTTGCACAAGTCAGGAGGAATTCTGGTCCACTCCTCTTGGCAGATCATATCTAAATCATTAAGATTCTGAGGCTGTCACTTGTCGACTCGGAGCTTCAACTCCCTCTGTAAGTTTTCTATGGGATTAAAGTCTGGAGACTGGCTAGGCCACTCCATGATTTAATGTGATTATTTTTCAGCCTCTCCTTTGTTGCTTTGGCTGTATGTTTTGGGTCATTGTCTTGCTGGAATACCCAGCCGAGACCCATTTTTAATGTCCTGGCGAAGGGAAGGAGGTTGTCACTCAGAATTTTACGGTACATGGCTCCATCCATTCTCCCATTGATGCGGTGAAGTAGTCCTGTGCCCTTAGCAGAGAAACACCCCCAGAACATAATGTTTTCACCTCCATGCTTAACAGTGGGAAAGGTGTTCTTTGGGTCACAGGCAGCATTTCTCTTCCTCCAAACACGGCGAGTTCAGTTAATGCCAATGAAGTCAATTTTTGTCTTATCTGACCACAGAACTTTCTCCCAATCACTCACAGAATCATCCAGGTGTTCATTGGCAAACTTCAGACAGGCCTGCACATGTGCTTCCTTGAGCAGGGGGACTTTGCGGGCACTGCAGGATTTTAAACCATTACAGTGTAATGTGTTAACAATGGTTTTCTTGGTGACTGTAGTCCCAGCTGCCTTGAGATCATTAACAAGTTTCCCCCGTGTAGTTTTAGGCTGATCTCTCACCTTCCTCATGATCAAGGATACCCCACGAGGTGAAATTTTGCATGGTGCCCCAGACTGATGTTGATTGACAGTCATTTTCTATTTCTTCCATTTTCTTACTGTTGCACCAACAGTTGTCTCCTTCTCACTCAGAGTCTTACTTATGGTTTTGTAGCCCATTCCAGCTTTGTGCAGGTCTGCGATCTTGTCCCTGACCTCCTTAGAAAGTTCTTTGGTCTAGCCCATGTTGTAGAGGTTAGAGTCTGAGTGATTAATTGAGTCTGTAGAGAGGAGTGACTATTTAAGACAGTTGTCTTTAATGCAGGTAACAAATTGATTAGGTGGGACTAACTGCTCTGTAGGAGCCAGAACTCTTAATGGTTGGTAAGAGATCAACTACTTATTTCTCACTGCAAAATGCAAATAAATGTGTATAATTTACACAATGTGTTTTTCTGGATTTTGTTTTGGATATTCTATCTCTCAATGTTAAAATGAACCCATCCTTATAATTATAAACTGTTCATGTCTTTGTCAGCGGGCAAACTTATAAAATCAGCAAAGGATCAAATAATTATTTCCTTCACTGTATGTGGTCATTTCCACAGAGGTTGTAGTATATTAAAGGTAGCACCGGCAAATCAGCAGGACAGATGACTGCAAGATAATCAGCCCTGTGCCCTACACAGTTAAAAGAATAATTATTCAACCCCTGGAAGACTAAGCTCACATTGATGAGACACATGCTGTCTACAACAAGTTCTCGAGAATGCTGCTTTTTGCCATGTAAGTGACACAACATATAACAAGGCACATAGTGGATTATTTATGCTTATTGCAACAAACAAAACAGGTATATTACACAATAACAAAGTGAGCACTTTAGCAAATCACATAATTAAAACATTTAAGATATCACAGAATAAGGTTGATTAATACCATCAACAATAAAATTAAATCTGGGAATGCATTTTTATTTCTATTAAATCTACCTTTATATTTAAATTGTACCGGTCACTTCAAAACTCTAATGCTAATTTTGGTTCTACTAATGAAATAAATGTTTTTCTGATTGGAGGAGCTACAATGTCAATCATCATTTAGCCCTGCCCAACCTGACTCGAGAAAAAAAGGTCAGGGTGACAGGGAAGATGACAGAGAGAAACGCTGTATAAAGGTACATTATTTAATACATATACAGTATATTTACATAAACAATTATTTCATTAGTACAACCTAAATTAGTATTAGTTTTGAGATGACAGGTGCACTTTAAGGTAAAAAAAAAAAAAAAAAGGGAAAATGCGCTCCCTAACTTTTCTATGAATGACAACATCAGAACTGTTTTTAGTAAGTCGAGCATCACAATGACTCAGATAACGCAGAACTCAAAATAACCCAAAGACATTTAAAGAGGATCTTTTATCTGTTGTTGTTTTATTTGTTTGATTAGTAATTATATTAAATGAGTTCACATTTTCCTCTGTTAAAAACGAAACGCTTGACACCTTTTAATGTAAAAGCCATTTTTTGTATCCTGGAAACTTGCTCCCTCCTCTGTGGTGTTACGTCTACATTTTTACAGTTGAATTCATTATTCCGAATTGGGGAAAAAAGGATTCATTCATGTGATGGTTATAATTACAAGCTGCTGCTAACAGTTTTCCATCTTTATGCTATAATGGTTTGAGAGATAATTAAATTAGTTCTCAGAAGGAGAGTTGCACCCCCTTCAAAAAATTATGGATGTTTTTCAAAGTGACACAACACCTGAGATATGCTTATTTTTTTGACAAATTTTGACACACCGAGATCAAAAGGTTGGCCACCACTGTCCTCAGGGGCAGTTCTGGCCCTGTTAGCGCCCTGCACAAACCGCCCCGTGCCCCCCCCCCAATCCCGCAACACCCCACTTTCACTGCACCCCACTCACTTCCAATAGCACTCCAGCGACGCACCTCCTCTAATGAGGTAAGTTGAATGCGACGGCGCTCCTTAGATGTTCGGGTCTTGCTGGCAGCTGCTGAATACAGCCGATAAGACCCGAAACATCGCCGTCGCATTCAACTTACCTCATTAGAGGAGGTGCTTCTCTGGAACGCTTTTGGAGGCGAGTTTAGCGATGGACGATGTGGGCGACAGCACCCCTCAAATAGATTGCACCCTGGGCAGTCGCCCACATTGCCCATCGGTAGAACCGGCCCCGACTGTCCTAGATACTGTTTGCCAAGGGGATGGCAATTTTTTTTCGGTTTTTATTTCCCATTTTTACCTTAACGGTGGAATTAGACAGGATTAATAGTATTTGTTGCACAGTAAATGAATGCTGTCTACTGGAGTGCATAATGTTCACTAAAATGTGGTGGAGACATGAACATTAGTTTTAGATTATACATCAAAGCACATGAATATGACAACTGCATGCAGCGTGATACCTACCTAGGCATAGTGCTATGAAAAGCATCCACACCAAGGGAAGAAATGAAATAAATAAAAATAAAAAGTCATAAATAACTGTACCAGAATGTTAAAAAAAATGAATTATTTATAGGATATTAGTATAATATTAGTATGAAATAATATTCATATGCAATAATCAATCTATTTCCCATGAAGCATGCATACAATCTTAAAGAATCTCAACTGTATTCCTGCTGAAGCAAAGCCTGCCCTGCCCTGCCTTAAAGCAGAACTTAGGCACATTCTGCCTTTCCTCTCCACCACTAATTGTTATCAGTGCAGGAACATCAGCGGGTTAGGAACCTTCACCGCTCAGGTTCTTCTCAAGCACACATTTAGGGAAAAGTTGCAACAGACACAAATATTTTATTTGCTTCTGGTAACCCATACCAGCTAATCAGTTATCATTCTAAAAACAACCCAACCAAAAAGTAGAGAATAACAACACACAAATTCCAAATCATTTTGATACACCATCACAACCCAGAGTGTATGGTGGTCTTTGAGTAACCCCCAAGGAGAGAGAAACAAAGGGGGTTTATTGGCTAAAGTTAAGACTTTAAAAATGCCATGGTCGCGACTTTAAAACCAACATAGTTGCGGATTTGCTATGGGAATCCGCTGTTTGAGAATTCAAAAGTCGAATTCTTACTTTAGCCAATAACCCCCAAAATGTTTTTTAGAATGAAAATGAAACACTAAATTTAATAAGCCAAGGAACATTGATGAAAACATGGGCATGTATGGCTTATAGTAAACTCACAAAACCTCATTGACTAAAGTGCGAATTCACCTGTCAAATTCATTTCACTGCATTTCAAGTCACATTGCCAAAACAGTCAAGTCACATTGCCGAGTTGGGTATGTGCTTCCTGGTCTCCTGCAAGTGGAGATCAGCAAACGCTTTAAAGGTACTTCGGCGAGGCGACGAGTGGTCGTGAGGTGAGCCAAAGTACCTTTAAAACATTCACTGATCTCCGCTTGCAGGAAACAAGGGAGCGCGTACCCAACTTTGCAAAATGGTGAGAAGCATCGCAAGGTAAATTCGATCGTTCCTGAACTACCCCCATAATCTGGTTGACAGAAGTAGGATGAGAAGTAATGCGGAGTGTGTAGAATTCAACAATTGAAAGGCAGTGACATCAATCTTATCATATCCCACTAACTTTATTCTGTGGTCATTCTATGTATTTCTAAGTCACCTTGTCCCTGGGTCATGTTGTCATTGAGTCGCAGTCGCCGCCATTGTCACTTCTGAATGAATATTTGCCTTACACAACACTGGAGCCCTGCCATCAGCCCCCCCAAATTCACCAGTCTGAACTGTCAAAGCGAATTTGGGGCAGTTCACCTAGTCACATGCAAAATGATAAGAAGAGCTCCATAATAGCTCCATAATTTCACCACCCACATAAGTCGCCTGAATTGGTTGTGCATTTGTCACTTCGCAGAGTTTATGCAATAAGTGAACATGGAGAAGTGGAGAATAGACGCAATTATACAGCTCTATGTGACTATTTGGAATTTAGTCAAAGAGGCTCTTGTTGCAGTGGTTTATTGTACTGTCATTTTTAGCAAGTTCTTGATTGTATGCATGTCTGATGTCATTAATGGCATCAGTTAATAATACGCTTTACGCGGTCCAGCCTCTATTCCCCTGGAGTAGTATATGGTTTCAATATTTGAGCCCCTTAAGTTATACATGTAACACACTAAGGGAATTCACCAAAGTGCGAAGTGAGGTCCGGATTCTTCGGCTCACTTCGCACTGACTGTTATGCGCTCATTGATGTCCTGCAAGCGGACATCAGCGAACGCATTAAAGGGATTCCAGTCTCGGCGAGACCACTCGAGTCGCCTCGCCTCGACTGGAATCTCTTTAAAGCATTCGCTAATGTCCGCGTGCAGGACATCAATGAGCGCATAACAGTCTGTGCGAAGTGAGCCGAAGGATCCGGACCTCACTTCGCACAATGGTGAATTCCCCCCTAAGTATATGATACCTTGCTGATATTGATTTTATTTTATTTTTTTATTATTTGTAATTTTGTTTCACTTCCATTCTAGAGAACATTTTGTTATGCATCTGCCTCCTTGGGGGTTATTCAAAGACCACCATACAAATACTCTGGGGCTAACTTATAAAATGTGCTGATTTTGATAACATTTGAAACCATCCACACTGGTTATTTTAGGGTAGGTTCATATTACCACTATGGGATATAAACAAAAGGTACCTTTCTGATCGTCCGCCCTCCAGGCTGTACCTTAGATAGCTCATGCCATCCAGGAAATGACTACTTGGCAAAGAATCATCACCGAGTTCCTTTAAATCCTCGGGTCGTAGATACTCTCCCCCATCTCCAGTCATTGTATCATCTCCTTGTAAAAAGTTTTGAAAAGATTTTTATAGTCTAGCAATGCCTTCATTTATTACCTAGCTAGTTCACTCCAGTTAACATCTGTTAATATGCCAAGACTTCTAATAAACTCAAATAATCTTCATGAGCATCAGGTCTATAGTTAAGGGGTTCTCCAGGGACCAGTGCGCCATCTAAGATTCATTATTTGAAATTTGAGATATATTTGTAGAATATATGTTAATTAGAAATGTAGTAGCTGAAAAATTCACAGCTTTAAAACATACTGCACCACCTTGTTGACTGGTTGATCTCCCCATTCTCTGCTGTGTAGTAGGTGGCTATACCCATGTACAGTCAGGACTGGGGTTGGACTAGGTAGGTAGTATCTTTCATTTCATTAGAGTTCTTCTACATTTTCAAACACACAGCCCTCCCTGGCTGCCCACCCAGTCCTTCCCTGGCTGCCCACCCAGTCCTTCCCCATTTTGTGACATGCAGTTAAAGTGACCAGCTACACAGCACAGAAAGGGGGAATCAGGCAAGCAACCAGGTACAGCTTGACCATTTTTAATTCTAATATTCTACAGCATACAGGACCCTGGAGACACCCCCCTAACATTATTAAGATTGTAAGATTTAATATTTAAAACACGTCATAGTAATTATTATTGGAATATAAAAATATCAAATACATTTAGTGGACATGACAAGCTCTTAACCTAATAAAGGTATTTTGCAAGGCAGTTATTAGTCATTCAGAACATACCACTCAAGTGCCTAACTACTACTGAGAAAGTCAGCGATATCTTAGTTAAAGTGCACCTGTCACCTCAAAACTAATACTAATTGAGGTTGTACTAAGGCAGTGGTCGGCAAAGTGCGGCTTGCGAGCCACATGCGGCTCTTTAGCCACCTTGTTGTGGCTCGGGCCGCACTGCCGAAGCCACGCCCAAGCCTCGGCCACGACCGCCGGCGGCTCTTCTGATTGGCTGTCGGTGGTCATGGGGTCAGGAGAGGGCACGCCTCCCTCCTGAAAAAAGTTTGCCGACCCCTGTGCTAAGGAAATAAATGTTTTTGTTGTTAACTTGGTTATTTATTTCCCGAGTTTTGGGTGGGCGGGGCTAAACAATGATTGACATTATAGCTCCTCTAATCAGATCCCTGCTAGACCCTTGGGAAAGAAAACTCAGGCTGACAGGGGAGATGACAGGAAGAAACACTGTATAAAGGTACATTTTAAAAAAAAAAAACATTTATATTTACAAAAATGATTAATTAGTACAACCTAAATTAGTATTAAGGGTTTTAGGTGACAGGTGCACTTTAGTATCTCTGCTAAATTTCACTCCCTTGTGACTAATATATTCAACTCTTTAAAAGCCACTGGAACTTTGGAGGCTATAAGGTGTAATATACAGATACTTTGCTGATGCACGTTATATAGATATTGCTGGCACAACTACACTCAGTTTAGTGCAAGAAGGGTGTAGCTCTCCATGACATTTACTGTATTTAAATCTGATTTTTCTATTGAATTGATTGGCCTTTATTGGGCTATGAAAAACTACTGACACATAAGTATGATTTTGGGTGAAATGTTTTATTGCAGAGGTGATTTAGCTGAAAGGATGCAAAAATAATTTTGGCAAGGTTGCTTGGCAACACTGTGAGTTGCAGCTCCTATCAACAAAGGAATGTCCCTTAGGAATGTTAGTGGTAAAAAATAAGTCAACATATATACAGGCCTAGTGGTCTATAGCAGGGGTCGCCAAATGCCGGGCTATAGACCACTATCAGTCTGCTGGCCCCTTGGCACTGGGTTGTCTAATGGTGATTCGCACACACAAAGAGCATCACCAACATGCCCTCATCAGCGCGCATTGTCCACAGCACCCTCCCATCGGTCCATCAAACCTTTTCTGGATCCGAGAACCGGAAAACTGGTCCTTGATCCAGAAAACATTGGTGCCTGCTGGTCTATAGTGTGGAACCCACAATCCAAACAGGATTATATCTATATATATAAATAAGATAAGTGAGGAAAGGTCTGTGCAACAGAAAGATGCTGAGTTAGTGCCTCAGTCCTCACTAAATTTGTCATGCATGAAAGATGTAAGCAGACCATGCAACTAGAGGTTAATACTCTTGCACACCATAGTATGTTATCATTAGAACGTTTAATATATAGATTGTAATGACTCTACAAGCAGATCTAAGTTAGCTGCATCTTTAGACTGGCACACACGTGCTAAATACCCCCCACACTAAACAACTACGTGATACCTTGCATACTAAGCAGTTCCTGATCTGACAAGAGTTCACCTTCAAAGAATTTACGGGCTGAGTGAAGCATCAGTCATTTAGAGAGAGTAGTAGAGAAAAATTAGAAAGCTAGTTTAATATGAATGATTGGAAAATGAAGGGAGTAACTGAATTGTACAGAAATAAATCTCTCTTTTTATACAAACAGCAATGAAACACTGTCAGCTTACAGAACTGTGAAAATAAATTAAGGGTTATGTAAACTATTGTTCTGTAAGTAACAATATACAGTTAATCATCTTCATCATCAAGGGGAACTAAAGGCTCATGTTGTTTGGGGATGATTCTTAAGGGGGAGAATCACATTGCTTACTATATATATACAGTGTATATATATATATAAAA
>WMED01015222.1:0-13727 GCA_019650415.1 Pipa parva | reverse complement strand
TCAGAATATTTAATTGCCCTCCAACATGACAACAAAGCAACAGTTACATTTCTCTTATGTCCCTTTCTTTTAAACTGATTTGAGTTTTTGTCACCCTAATCTACATTCAGTTAACTTTAGATTGAAGCCTACAGTTTTAGGCTTGTTCTGGATTATGCCTGATTATAATGAAGGTATAACTGTCCTCATCTTTTCTGTGAATTGTTTTCTGTGACTCTTGTAGCCTAATTGTCTTGCCTAAGATGAAGCACGTATCCAGTTTACTATTTTGAATGTTAATTCCAGCTTCAGCACAAATGTTTGGGTGTAAAAATGAAGCCGATTTTCCTCTCCCATTGACTTTAATGGTTATCGGCGATTATCATTATCGAATAACGATTATCATCTCGATGATTTCAAAAATTGTTAATTTTATCCGATGCCGATTATTGTCATCATCGCTCATCATTATTTATGAATCCATATTTGTAATACATAATTACAACCTTAATTATGGGCACATACCAATCACTTATAAAATCTTTTTTATTAAAAACAAAGATTATTTTACAAGCTTCAAGTGGAGAGGGGGTTACTCATATGTACAGACTGCATACACAAAGTCTATAAAATGTCTATGTATTTAAGTGGTAATAAGGGGGGTGATCCACCATGCAGATCCAGTGATGCAGCTTAAAGTAGATGTAAAGTGATTCAGAATAGTAAAACAGATAGGCATGAATGTTGTAAAGGTACACTAATGTTTGTATAACTCCTAGGGAAGCCTGTAAGGAAAATCAAAGTGAAGAGGGGCTTGAACTGGTGAAAATTTAGCTTTGTGGATGGTATTTAATTTGATGACTAATGATAGTTGTTTTACTAGTTGAAAGAGTTCTTCGCTATGGATATATTTGACTTCTATCTTTCAGGATAACCAAAAACATGTGGTGCAATTGCACCTATAATTGACTTCCATAAATTTGTGAGAATGGCTACAGATACATTTGTAATGTTTGCATTAGGGTGTTGCAACTAATTTCCACCTTATGGGAGAAATTTACTTAAGTCAGAGACTATTTTTTTTTTGCGTGGTTTTGCTGTTTTTCACCCAAAAAATGGGCAAAAAGGTTTAAAATAATATTTTTTATCTTTTTGCCAATTTTTTCATATTTTTTGTGCATTTCTTGCCTCATTTTTGGGCAAAAAATGGGGCAAAATGGTCAGAAAAGTTGTTTCCAACTTTAGTCAATTTCACCCATATATAAGTACTGTATTTCCCTCAGTTTATGCAATAGGTTAATTTGTTTGTTAAGAGCCATGGTCCCAAGGGGAAGGACTTCTTCATAAAATTTAAGTGTACATATATGAAATGCTGCATTATGTATTGCTGCACCTGTACAAGTCATGCAAACAATTACATTAATTACATACATCATGGCCGGTCACAGAATCACAGATCTGGAATCTGCAAAAATGTTGTATTTTACAGATGCAGAACATCTTTTTGCACTGACAAATACTATTATCACAATGAATATCATTTTTCATGTTCTAACCACCAAAATATTAGTCTGTACTGTAGGTTAAATTTAAAGTTAGATACATATCCTACTGAAAAAAACATCTTTTGGAACTCTCAAAATAGATCTCATATATGTAATAAACTTCAGAAATGTTTATTACATCAGTTACTACAGACAAAATCCCTTGTCAATCAAGAATTGTTGGGAGGTTTTACCAGTGGTTGCCAAGAAAGTGTTTCCAGTAAGTGTAAAAATGAGTAAAGTCAGGTTGGTTTGTATCGCTCATCACTATTTGGAAAGCCCAGCCAGGGAACAACATTAACCACTTTGTAAAGCATATTAAGAATACGTAACATTGTGGAAATCAAGAGCATCTTAGCTGGATGAGCAAAGGCAGTGCTGGTGAAACTGTTTTGTTTTGTATTACACACAGGATCAATTGAGCTGATCAATTGATATAAAATTTTAATGCATTTACATGCAAGGAATAAAGCCTACTGAGTCAGTTCAATTGACTTGCTGCTGTGAAACCTTCCTTAGTGTTTTGAGCATTGATGTAGTTTATTTTTCAATAGTATAACTTTCTTTATTCTGTTATGAATTTAGATTCCCTCATATTTCCTTCCATATTAAACCAACTATGAAATGACTTACTTTTCTTGCTGTGTTTGAGTCTGCCTCATTTTTTTTAAATTCTAATTCTTTAGGGAGAAAGTTATTAAAGTCAAAAAGACAGATCTTGGTCTTTCTAGTTTATCCCACGAGATCTCGAGTTGATCCTGCGAGATTATCGCTTGAGTTTTTTTTTATTTAATTTTTCAATGGAAAGGTAGTCATACTACTAATGTAATGTATGGCTACCTTTCCATCGAAAAATTCAATCAAAAACCTCAAGCGATAATCTTGTGGGATAAACTCAAAAGACCGAAATTGGTGTTTTTGAATTTAATAACTTTTGCTCATTTAATCGTTAATTTTATATATATATCCCTTCTCACTTCTAAGAAGTATTTAAAAAACTTTTAAGGAAAAGGGCATTTGAGATACTAAGGGACATATTTGCTAAAGTCAAAAAACTGTAGTTGCCTTTTTTATTGTTTTCACCGATTTTCTAATGTTTTCGCAATTTACTAAGCCCTTTCCAACTTATGTTTACTGATACAACATTTTGCCAGGTTGATGGTGGCAAAAATCCATTATTCCCTATGGAGATGGGTCTGTAAAATTTTTCTAAGTCCCTGGTGTAATAATTGGCAATATGGATGTTGATATTGATATTAAAAGGTCCCATTGACATTGACATTACTTGTAGCGGTATTAGCACATCAGTATTTACCTATATCGATTTTTAGCGATATTGACACAGTTTGTTTTTATTTTCAGAAATGAGAAGTAAAGGAAAATGTGGCAAAAAAACAAATCTGCAAAAAAGGTGAAAAAGCAGAAAAATATGTGAATATGTTTTTTCAACTTTAGTAAATATGCCCCATTATAGGAATATTCAGGCCATATAGTTACTCTATAAAATGATAATTCGGCACTACATATAACTGCAAAAAACACTAATGAATTAGTGAGGGTGTAAGCTCTCTTAACTAAGTTACATAATAAGAAAAAGAAAAAAGGGAAAGGAATAAAGAAAATCAAAAGAGGGATAATGTTGCACTCCTAAAATAAATAGAAACAGAAAAAACACCCCGAGCAGTACAATAGGGTTAATAAAGGACTGATAATAAAAAAAATCACACATCAACATGAAAGACACGTATAATCTTTCCATAGACAAGCGCCTAAACAAATCAAAGGTTACAAATTAACACAAAAATACAAATCATAACCAAATAGGTACTTTAGTGCACATATGGTATAATTTGGAACACATGGCTAGAATTCAGTGAATAATATGGTTGTAAAAGCTTCAATTTCAATATCAATTTGATTGGAAAAACATTAACCCCTTGTCTGTATAATAATATATATATATATATATATATATATATATATATATATATATATATTTTGCTCCCCTTAATACTTAGTATGACAGTAGTAAATTTACTCATAAGGTGTGCTACACTAACAAATAATTCTAAATGTTTTTGTTTATTTTGAATAATATTTGAATTCTAAGCAAATAATGCACTATCACATAAATCTAAAAATACTATGACTTGGTTTAACCTAATATAAGGACTTCCTGAGTTACATGCGTACAATGTTTGTGTAGCATTAAATTGGATAAGGTTACATTTTAGTGTGTATTATTAATTATAGCCTGTGGAAGGCATTCACTCTTACATGCTTGCTGATGCATTTAATTACGGTCATACTAGAGTTTTTTAACCTTTTTAAATTGATAATAGCTTACCTATCTTTTTCTGGTCATTTGAGACTATAACTCTCATTACTTGGTCAATTACTCTCTCTGTAGTCGTAATTACAATTTATATACAGTAACTGAAATTAAAGCATTTAGATTTGTATGTGTTTTTTTTTTAAAATCTCAATAGATGAATGGGTTTCAGTGTTTTTCAATCTCTTATATGGAGCAAATTTATTACTATATTATTTCATTTAACTATATTTCCTGTTTGCCACATTTGTCGCCTGCTGAAGTTTGACCCAGACTTGAGGAAAAGAATCAGGAAAAATGTAATTCAATGGAAACAATAGTTTTTACCAGATTTTGGGTGAAAGATATTAAACTCAGAAAGACTACTCTGGGTCTTTCTGAGTTAACCGGGGATAAATCTCATGAGATTTTTTGAGATCTCAAGATTGAGTTTTTTTATCTCAATTTTTTTGAAATTTTTTTTTTTGATATTAAAGTAGCCATATTTTACATTAGTAGCATGGCTACCTTTCCATATATAATTTTGAAAAATCAGAAAAGAATCAGAAAAGAAAAACTCAATCTCAAGTTCTCAAGTTCTCAAAAGAAATCTCACGAGAATAATGCGAGATTTCTCTCGTTAAACTTGGAAAGACCCAGAGCGGTCTTTCCAAGTTTAACAACTTTCTCCCTTGGAGTAAGAAATGGATTCTATCAAAATTAAAAAAAAAAATGATTTGAAACCAAATTTTATGTTACCTTCATGCAAGAGAAATCCAGGCTGAAAAAATAACACTTCCCCTGAGAAATGTGTGTTTAGCTGGTTAAAAACTAGAATTTTGCTCTGCTTTGTTCATTAGAATAAGACATGGTTTTTAGCTGTGAAAATGATATTCAATGAGCAAAATCACAAGCAAAATATTATAAAAAAAATTCCAAAATGTGGAAAAGTGTCTGCATCATTTGGATTTAGTTCCAAAACGTATGCTCACTGTGTGTATGTTTAAATAAGCATAATATTACAATCCAGTTAATTATGGTTCTCCAGATACTGTATGCACTGAAAAGTGCCTCACTTTCTTTTAACTAGAAACTGCTCTAACTCTCACTTGTATTCTTCCTTAAACATCTTGTTCCAAGGTTGTAATCAAAGCATCTGTTTAAAAACTGAACAACTTGCTTTTTATTCCAGTCAAGGTCGTAGAAATCTAGAGATGTTACAAAAACTGTGCAGTAGGTGAAGGATTCAATACAAGGAATAGTAGGAAAGTACAGTAATGAAGTAGGTAATAAAAGAACAAAACCAGGAAACTTAAAATTGCATTAGAATAATGTGTTTTATATAAAAAAAATATTTGATTTTCCACTCCTTATAATGAACTTAATTTGTGCCATTTTTAAAAGAAATCTTTCTTGTCAACTAAAAACTTACATATTCTAGAAATTGAAACTGATATAACTGATGAATAATGCAATTCTGGTGTGAAAATGCTTAGAAACATTTTAAGCAAATCCAAAGTATTTTCACTTACTGTCAAGAAAGGAGACTTTTGTAGCTAAAATTTTTCATACGTAGAATCATTTTCACTTTTAAAGGCAAAGGTACATTAAATGCTGGTATGGTTCAAAGGAAAAAGGAGGGGGCAGTGAGCACTGAATTAAATAATTTGAATAAATTAATTATTTATGGTAGGTGCTGCTCATGGGTAATGAAGAATGTAATGCATAGCAAGAAAAGAAAAAAGGAACCCATATGATAAGTGCACACTACCAAAATAATAATAGAATAAACTTATACACAATCAAGGTAAGATGTAGGATAAAATAAAGTTTATTTATTACCAAATGCAACTCTCAAAAATGATATATATAAATGACTGTTGGTCATTGTGAGGAAAAAACACACACAAAGTTAAAAGCATTTAAAATGAGAGTCTCAAAAAAGACTATAAGAGCATGAAAGGGTTAACTGTTTACAGCCTGTTAGGTCTTAATGCAGTTATGAGGATCTGTAAAAAGTAAAAGATTTTTATGTCTGGAATTGCTTTATGTTAGGTAACCCTGGCATGTAGGAATTATTGACAGTCCCTAGTTTTATTTAATTACAGTCTTTTCAAAAAATGTCACAAACTGAATTTATTATAAGGGATGGTAAATCAAATATTTGATATTATTGATTATATTTTTGATAAAACACATTATTCTAATGCAATTTTACGTTTCCTGTTTTTCTTCAGATCACTAGTGTGATAAAAAAAATAGCCTGATTGGCTGTTGAACTGTGACTTGGGTAAAATATGATTTTACAGTAGAAGTAGCCTTAGATATTTATATTGCGGAAAGGGGCAATAAAATCATTTGAGTGCACTGTGATGACAGAGGTATAGCTTAGCAAATAATAATGTGCCTGTCAATTCTCCCTGTCGACAAGAACGATTAAAGAATTAGTAATTACAGAAAATGAATCCCTTTTAGATTGGCATTGCTGTTATTCCTATACATGACTGATTTGTCTTGTGTTTGTTTTTTCTCCATTTTTTCTCCACTGGGGAAACATTTTCCCTACCACTCCTATTGTATTGAATTGAACCTTAAATAACACATATTCATGAAGTGACCTAGGAAGCAAAAACTGAAAGTAACTATTATATTTTTGGACAATAAGACGCTGTGAAATATTGTATACAATTATAAAAAAAACACATTACAAAGTATAAATGTAGTTTTCTTTAAAGTGTATTTTATAAACCAAAAATGGCATGAGTAGAAAATTAAGGGGATGGAGCCAACTATAATGCACCGTGAAAATGAAACTGTCAGGGATGCTTTTGATTCTCCTTAAATAATAATAATAACCCCAGTTCCAAAAATACCTCTTTTTAACTGTGGAATTAATATGGTATGAGATCCTTGCTGATAGAGCTCCTCTGATGAGATCTGCAGCCCAACTATATGATTAGTAGGGGTGGGATTTCCTATGTGGATTGAGATTAGATTCTGATGACATTTAGAAACTCTGTTGTGACTGCAGCTCTGTGTGATGCTTGGTTCAGTGGCAGGTAAGTCTTTGCAGAAGTTTACTGCTGAACCATAAGCTACAGGACTATTACTAGTTAACTTTTTTTAATAAAAATGTGTCTTATGGTCCAAAAATACAACATATTAAACTGTTTTTCTGAACACCCTCCCCATCCTTACTGAAGAGCCTGTAGACAAAAGTTCAACCAGTATCCCAAAGACCTAAACTCTTCTTTCCTACACCAGTTCATGATCCACTTGCTTATCTGCCTAATCTCTGACTGACTTTCTGGTGTGGCACATTGTACAGGTAATATTTCTTAAAATACCACAATTGAGGTCTTTTTCTAAGCTTGGAGACTAAATCCATGAAATAATTTTAAAGGACTTTACACCTACCTCTAACTTTGTCATTTGTGCCTTTGTGCACAATGACTACTGGGTCCAGCTCCTCATAATAATCTGTCAACCCGATACACAATGTGTTGAACTTGAGCACCAAAGCAACTTGACTCAAGCTTTTCCTGACCTTATCTAAAGTCCCCTTCCTTACTGATGCAGACATGCCCCTGACTTTCTGAGGAAGTGTATTGGTGCTGCAGTGCCACCACTGAATTGACATCCCCCTCATCTGCCAACTTTGCACACTTGTTGGGGTGTGCCAGATCAGGGATAGCCTCCTATACACTAATCCCTCTGCCCCACTTTCCCACTGAATTTCAAGTCACACACTTAAGAAAAAACACACCTTATAAAAATACATCTTCACAAGCAGCCATCTACTCTGTGGCAGTGCCAGCTGCTAATGCTTCCTCTGGTTGCAATGTGAAAGTTTTATTTTACAGGTTCTTGACATGAACTTTGAGTTCAAGAACAGCAATGGATAACACCTTTCATTAATGGAGCATTTTTACATATACTGTAGATATGATTTAAAGTTTTAAAAAGATGACTCTATGTAGGAACAAGATAAACACAATATAATCAATAATAAACAAAATTATTGTAATACAGTGGTTCTGAAACTTTTTTAACTCAGTCCTCCGTTTCTCCCCATTGACAACTCTTAGGCCTCATCTATCAGATACTAAACAGCTGTGATTATACACATTTTACATTGCCACCACATAATAAAACATATTTAGCAGACACACACAACTATCTCCCCTTACTATAACAAGAGAAACCAGGCATCAAATAGCTGAGTTATATCACTAGCTAAAATGGCAGTTGTATTCTAAAACTTGGGTGGTAGTTATATCACTGGTACTGCTAAAAATCCTGAAAAACTGCTTTTTTTAAAATTCCTTTCACTGGCTCTGAAAATAATTTTTGTGCAGTTATCATAAAAGGCCTCTGTAATGTATGGATCAACAAAACATTACAAAAAAGGACCTGCTAAAACTACAAAAAAATGTAAATTCTACTAGGCAGGTATACTATTCAAAATCAGATCTTTACAGCTAAATAGGCTTTCCTTTTGGGCATCACCTACCTTGGCATTGAGCTTCACATGTAAGGCCCTCTTCACAGTTTGAGAACGACTGGTTTAATATATATTTAAACAATAATTTCAAATTATATTTGAAGATTCCCAAACAAGTCACTACTGTAGCTCAGGGACAAAAAAGAAAAGCTTGTACCTCAGTTATCCAGCACACATTCCACTCACAGTGTATAAGCAACCAGTTTCTACATGGTGAAAAGTGACATATGCAAAGATACAGCAGTGGGAAACCAAGAATTATTTAAAACACCAGTAAATTATTCATTGAACTAAAGTAAAGCACAATATCATACATATCTTCATGGAAATGGTTTGTTGACAGTATTTTTGATGCATTAAGTACCAATGTTCCCTACTCCTTTTTTCTGTGTCAATTCAAACAATTGTTAAAGTGTTTGTGGACTAAAACAGTAATGGTAATGAAAATTGAATGATAGGTATGACAAGAATGTGAAAAAGGTAAGAAAGGGGTCTGGGCTGCAAATAGAAATTTTGTGCCCACCCACACAACATGAAAATGATTTTTTACATGTTGGATACAGAGGAGTCAATATAAAAGCAACAGCATGTAGGTGCTGTATATATCCTAATCCAGAATCAGAAAACATTTTTACTTATAGTGTAAGAAGTCTCTGCAGAAGCAATACTTACACAATCCCAGCATGAACTGCCACATAGACAAACAAGGGCAGCATCCAATAGGTCTTCTGGCTGAGCATAGGACAAGTGAGGGAGCTATAAACTCTAGACCATGTACACCCAAGCATGTAATCTGATGTAGTTTCCCACACCAGTGACCCCTGTAGTGGCTCTGAAATGGGTTACACCATAAATTCTGTGCAAAATACACTAGCTTTTAGGGGACTGACTTTCCTGCCAAATATAGGATCATACCCTATATATTTATAGTTCTTTTAAAAGTCAACATTATTATAGTTATTATTGCATATTTATGCTAATTATATGTACTATGTTTAGGATAAAACTATTATATATATATATGATATCACGTATATATGCAATTCAATTTTCTGCTGAATCTTAGTACATCATAAAGTGAGCAAAAAAGTAAACTTTTTCTAACTTCTGAGGATCAAAACAAAATGTACATTTAAAAAGAGTGCTTTCTACAATTCCACATATTAAATTGTCTTTTTATAGTGACTTCTCTTCACCATTTGGACTACTGAAAGAAG
The DNA here is from genome assembly GCA_019650415.1 of Pipa parva. Taxonomy (NCBI): domain Eukaryota; kingdom Metazoa; phylum Chordata; class Amphibia; order Anura; family Pipidae; genus Pipa; species Pipa parva. The sequence continues at coordinate 4,172 of WMED01015222.1, read as the reverse complement.
AAATGATGGATAAATGATATTATTAGTATTAGTATTGGCTCACAACATTAAACAAAGCTGTTAATGTTCCAATTATAGTTAATGACCCAAGATCAAATTCCAATATAGGCAAAAAATGAATTCAAGAAATAATGTTCACAACCATCTGTGTTCAAAAGTGAATGTTTCATCTATTAAAAATATAACATTTTTAAGTTCTTCACTTCACTATAAATGCTATTTCCTAGAGACGCCTGTTTTGCTGCAGATCCAATATTTATTAGATTCTCTTTTATAGCTACCCCGCTTGCTCTTTTTGATATTTATCAGCAGTGTTTATTTCTTATTAAGTATATTTCTAAGAAGATTGATCATTATCTTACCCAAGTTATGACAAAAAATTTTTGTTACACATTTTTTAAATGTTTGATTTTAAGCAAGGACCGAGGAAGAAAATAAGGTTACTTTATTTAAAATATGAGCTAAAACTGCATTTATTTTTCCTGCTGTTTCTTGCAAAGTTTGCAGATTTCTTGTTGGTCATGCAGCTCTTGTCCATTGGATACTTGTATCGCTGCTTGTCATGCCATAAATGGTGTATTCACCTCCCTCACATGTTCATAAAGCTCCCTTATGTGGCATTTCTTTTGTACTTCTTCCATTTTCTCACACCGGCCATTCTAAAATTTCCCTGTGTCTCTCCTGGCTTCACATTGGAACTCTGCAGTCAGTCTGCTGATCTCCTCTCAGTTTCCTACTGCTTTTGCTTTTCTACGTTTCTCAGCGATTCCAATGGTTTTGTCCGATATCCATTTAGTCAATCTTGTTAGCTCCTTTATGGAATGTTCTTCTGGGCTATCTCGATGATGGCTGTTTTCACATTTGCCCATAATTCTTCAGGTGGTAGTTCATCTACAGCAAAGAGTTCAAATCAGTTAGTTTTTCACTTCTACTTCGTATTCTGATGGGATCTGGTCAACATCAAACTTTGGGGAAGTAGTTGGTCCTTGGATGTTGCAGAATTTCAGCTTTACTTTGGTGACGAGGAGATGATGGTCAGTCCCACAGTCTACTCCCAGGTATGTTTTCACTGCTAGGATGATGGTTCTGGCATAGGATTTAATCAATCTTGTTGCGGTGTCGATCACCAGGTATCACCCATATATACAGTCACCATTTTGGCTGCTTGAACCAAGTGTTTGTAATTCTTAGCCCTTCATCTTTGCAGAATTTTACTAAGCAATCTCCAGCTTCATTTCTCTCTCTCAATCCTTAGCTATCAAAAATATTTGTCTCACTTGCTGTGCCCACCTTGGAATTAAAGTCTCTGATGATGTATACTATGTATTTTCTCAGTGTCAGATCTATTGCTTTTTGAATCTCTGTGTAAAAACACTCAATCTCCTCTTCCTCTAAACCACAGATCAGAGTATAGACTTGGTTGATAGTGATATTGTGACTCTGGCCTCTAAATCATGTAGCCAACACTTGATCACTGACTGGATAATAAACTTCAAGGTCCTTTGTGATCTGGTTTGACAGAATGAATCCAACTACTTGGCGGCTAATGTTTGAATTGCCAGAGTAATAGAAAACATGATTACCAGAGTTGAAGTAGCCACTGCCTCGACAGTGTACTCTCACTCCAAGGATATTGATGTCCAGCCTGATCATTACTCTCATGACAATTTTGAGTTTGCCAATGTTTAGTCCATTTACATTCCACGTTCTGATTTTCATTTTCCGTTTCCAGCACAGAGAAGTCCGTTTGCCAAGGGCCACATCATCAAATAGGCATCCGTGTGGGTTTTACCTGTCCACATCATCACTGCTCTGGCTAATTGGATAATCTCGTTGCCCTTCGCCAGCAACTATTTGGATACCTTGAGGCCAGGGAGTCCCACCACTTGGCACCATGCCTGTATCATTGTTTGAACTGTGATCCATTGAGTATGTTTGCAGAATACTGGGTAGGTTTCCAAGTCTTTCCCCAGGCAAGAGCTGTTTCTCGACCATTATTCAATGATGTTGCCACCCCCACACCACATTGAGGATAACGGTTGGACTTTGAAGGGGTCTACACAAGCAAAATTTTGAAAAATCACAGCTGGTGTTAAATTAACTTTTAACCAACTGTTGTATTATTTTAACTTGTTTTATTATATATTTTCTGAAATAGGTATTGACATATAATAAGTGTTTAAACATCATTTTACATGTGTTGAAATTATCTTCTTTTTTATTCCCAGTGCACATCTGGTATAACAGTGATGGAAAAATACTTTGGGGGGAATTCAGCAAAGTCCGATATGTCGTGTTACAGAGTGAATTTGCATCTATTCTCTACTTCCCAGTGTTCGTTTATAGACAAAAGTCTGTGAATTGGCAAATTCGTGACCAATTTGGAAGACTACGATGCAATCTGAGCGACTGCAACATTCGCTAACATATGGAGTTATTCGCATCATTTTGCATGCACATGCATAATTATTTAATTATTTAGTTAATGTTTATAAAAATGTGACAAACTGCTCTGTTTTAAAATGGTCAAAGTCCCTTGCATCAGTTTTCCTTTGATCGTAGTTAAAATTAAACTTGCTATAAGTTTAGTGGAATATTTAAATTAGAGGCAAATTCACTTCTCATCACTATCTAGAGGATGCAAATTCGCTTTTGTTACTGGCGGACAGCGGCGATCGATTTCGCATGCACAGTGTGACATGAAAAGTCAGATCGAAATAGGAGGTGAAGTCAAGCAGTGTGTAGTGAATTTGACAAGTGAAGGGCAGTGACGTCAGTACCACAATGTTCCACTATTTATTCTGAGAATATTCCATTATTCTCTATGTCACATTGCTCACAGTACATGTTGCAGATTAGTTGCAATCGCCAATGTCACTTTTGAAGGAATAGTCGCCTTATGCAACACTAGTGCCCTGCCATCAACCCAGTAATTCACCACTCTGGTCTGGCAAAGCCAAGCATGCGAATTCAGAGCGCTTCAGCTAGTTGCATTCACACCTTCGACACGCTCCGCTGCTTTTTAAATTGCCAAAGTATCTGTGCACACACACGCAAAGACCTATGTCGCTTCACGACTAGCGTAGTTGCCCGATTGGTCGCGAATTCGCCTATTCCCTGATATACAACAATAGCGAACATTGGGATGTGGAGAATAGACGTGATCGCACATTTACTATACAAACATTATATCAATATTTTTTTAACAAACACCTTGTGTACATTTTAATATTGTTGTTTTGGATAGTTAGATATTGGTACATGTATATGTCATGTTGTCAACAGTTTTTATACATCCTTTTAAAATATAACATAATTAAATATCAAACTCAAAATAAAGTTGACTTTTTATTTATGTTAGCGTTTTTGTCCATTTGCTATACCAACTTTGTTAACATTTGTGTTTCCATTGGGAGGGGTTGGAAAAGAAGGGGGGTAACAGGGGGAAGGTTTACCAATGGGGTATAAAACTCAGTGTGTTGCAGAGTGTACAAGTCTTGCAAGAGGTGTCTGATGTCGTGTGCCTTTGTTGTGTGACTTAGTTGTGGGTGTCTTAGTCGGTGGTTGTGTGTTTGTTAGGATACGCTGTTGTAAATGGTCTTACGTGTGAGCTCTTTATGTCATCCTTGTTTGTTGTCTTGTTTAGTTTGGTGTTTGGTGGGTGTTATTTTGGTTCCCTCTTATTTTGTAATTGTACCATAGTGACCAGAGTTGGTAGTGTTTTTGAGTAGTCTCTTGGTCAGAGGTCTGCAACCTATTGCTCTTGAGCCAGATGTGGCTCTTTTGATGGCTGCATTTAGCTCTTTGACTGTAACGAACAGTACTCCCATGCAAGCACTGCTCATTACAGTCTGCCAGCTAATCCACGGCAAGCACTGTAGAGAGAAAAGCTCTCAGCACTTCTGGGTTGCTAGCCAATCCGGAGCAACTGTGATGTCACATATGACATCAGCGGCTCTACATTCTAAAGGGCTGAGTGGAGATGCACGTATATGGCTCTCTCAGCCCAAAAGGTTGCCAAACCCTGTTGTAGGGAGTTTAATCAGAATTGTTCACATGTAGTAAATAGTTTGGGGAATATGATCATTTTGAAAAATGCTATTCTGCCCTGCCAGGAATATTGTTTGTTTATATACTGTATATATATATATATATATATATATATATATATA
>WMED01015221.1:0-13728 GCA_019650415.1 Pipa parva | reverse complement strand
ATATATATATATATGCCGTATATATATATCACTATCGTCAACAGTATGTACTAAACCCACTATAGCAACATTTCACATAACCAACTAGCAGCACCTCACACCTCAAGAGGCAGACTTCACTTACATGTTGGAGTACACTTATTCAACTGAATAAAGAAACAGGGCACCAGTGGTTCTTCCTTTTAACACATACACACATTTATTAAACAACATAGAAAAAAAGGATTGACAGGTCTTTCATATAGTTAAAGGCAGTGTCTCACAAACACCACACTTCACAGGATACATGTACATGGATACATATTTACCCATAGACAATACTACAGGCAGTCTGCACATGATCCTTTGAGTGGGACCACTTTTGGTATCTCCCTTCCCTGTACGGACTTCTCAGGAATTCCTTCTTCACTTCAAGGCTAATCCCTGGTCTCTACGCCTACCACTCAGAGTCCCTAAACTGGAATCACCACCAGGCCTCTAAGCTCACTGCTACTCCTGTCGGGGTCTTAGGTTACCCAACTAGAGAAGCTTTTCTTTATACTCCCACCCTTTGAGGTGAGCTAAACATAGGAACTAATCTTTCATAAGTCCCATATAGAAAATCCCTCCACCAGGAGGGTGGAGGTGTTGCTGCTGCAACACCATGCAGTACAAGAAAGACATAGGATCCACCCCTACACCGGCCTATATAAGCTAGGGTGGGACCTAAATTGTTATATTATCACTGGGTGGAAATACCAATAAGGCCTTGTTGAATATAACTCACAGCAAAGGTGCCATAATAACAGGTGTCACTAGAAGGAGCTCCAGGCACACTATTAGATTCCATAAAATATAAATAGTAGAAATGGTGACTTTGAAGCATTTAAAATATGTCAAAGTTCACCAGGGCTATATATATATATAACCATAGGAGTCACAGTGGTCACTCTGCCAGGGGACCTTGGCCCTCTGCCATGGCAACTACCACTCCTCTGCAGTTATACAAACTCTGTGCCATGCCTGACAGAACCCAGTTAATTTCCTAAATTATTTAGTCTATGGAATTGCTGGAGGTTACTGCTGGGATCCCCTGTGGCCCCTCCTGCCCCAGGGCTTGTGGAAAAGGACTTCAATGCAAATTCTGCATCACTATCCACATAGAATTAATTCTATTGCTAGGACAGAAGAGTTTGCAAAATAGTTTTCTATTTGATGACTCTAGTCCATCTTCTTTAAGCATCTCAGGTAATAATTAAACTATTACAGTTCATCAGCGTTTGACTTGTAGACAGACTTTTGTAATAAATTTGAACTACTTAAATGAAGACCTTGTGTGCATTTGCCTTTTCTTTTAATTTGTTTTGTTTTGTTTTCCCCCCTCACATAAACCCTTCAGAATAAACAGTGCTTCAGTAAAATTTATACAAACACACATTGTGAATCCAATGTGGCATGGGCTCTATAAGCTTGTGCAAAACCTGTTATTCTGTTTCATCCCAGTGTTATTTTTTAGAATGTTCCAGACTCTTCTGTGCTTCTTTATCTTCCTATGTCACTATAAATATTTAATGGGGCTAGGTAACCAATAAGTTTCACTACTGTTTTGATACACTGTTTTATCATTATCTCCTTTGTTTGTCTCCTTTCCTCTTTTACTGCCAGAAATGTCAAACTTGGATTCATCATTAAACAGGACATTTTTCCAATGATCCACTGTGAAATAATGGTATGTCTTAGCCCACACGAGAAGTTTGATAAATGACTTAAAATTTCAAATTCTGGAGTTGGATAAATGACTTAAAATTTCAAATTCTGGAGTTTGATAAATGACTTAAAATTTCAAATTCTGTATTAAGCAGGAAACCAGGCAACTAAGGTTCCACAAAGCATTGCTAGTCCCACCCCTAATAAATTTCCAATGACAATTTTACAGGACATCAGTCTTTACTAAATCCCTGACCCTTGACATCATAAATCAATTCCTTAAATTTAATAATGATATCAGCCAACATGTAACTATTGTTTTTACTTGCACTGGAACAGTGATAGGCTAGCAGCACACCAGTTATCAGACTACAGTTCCTATCATCCAGTCTCTCAGCTGGCACCAAACAGATTTCTACAGCTACAGGTTTTCTTTCACTATTCCTGCATTCCAGCAATAAAAGAGAAGGCCTCATAGTTCGCTAACTATATGAGAATTTAAAGCTTTTCAGCAGCTCTGAACAACAGATCTGTGTAATTATCAATCAGTATAGAAATTATTGAATGTAGAATGTTTCTGTAATTTGAAAACAAATAAAGTGAGAGACTTCTAAATTTAGATCTACTAATTCCTTTCAATGGTACCTTGGTACAACTGGTTTTGAAACTTATTAGGCTTTTTTAGCTGCTGCCTGATTTAATCAATTTGGCATTTATCTCAATGGTACTAGAGACATACTGTAAATGGGTGTATGTATATATAATTTTATTTATAAAGTGCCACAAATTCACGCAGCACTGTACAATTCAATAATACAAATATAATACAGACAGGCGAAAGGTGCATTAAACAATACAAGTATAATGTCACAAGGATACTTCACTTAATGTGCTAGGTTGCGGTTGACACAAGAGGTTGGAGGTCCCTGCCCCGTAGAACTTACAATTTTAATCTAAATAATATTAGGTAACAGGCCCAAACTTGCCATGTCAGTCAAACCATTAACAAATCTAAACAATACTTTGATTTACATGAAGAGCTAATGTAAATAATGTAAACAGGAAGGTGCCTGTACAAAAATGAGGTGCTTTAAGTATAAAATGACTTGTACAACAGCTGACATATTAAACGTGTAGTAATATTAAATATGACATTATAAAATGTCATATTTGCATCTGAATTTACCTATGTGGCTTTCAGGGGCATTGTAGGGGATTTGTGTATTCTTCCTTAGAAATTAATTTTCCCTTAGGAATTTATCTTCTTCTATAATAATTTTTTTTTTTGGCCCAGACCACCCTAAATAATAGAGGGTGATAGGTGCACCAGGTAGGGTTCCGTTTAGTGACTGGCACTGTCCAAGAAGGACTTGGTAAGAAATAGGGGGTTATTCGCTAGCATAAGAGTTAGTTTAAAGAAATATATGTATAGTTGTGTGGACACAAACTGATACTCCACATCAAATGAAAATGTACTTGGGATGTCAACATTAATATTATTGCCTATTTATAAGGTGCTAATGTCTTCCGCAGTGGTTTAAAGACATTAATTATTCACTTTAATTTCTGCACCATTGAGCTTATAATCTAGTATCCATATTTGGTCACATCACACTGACAGACATAGAATAGGAAAATGTACTTCGGTTAAAATTATTTCCGGCAATAATTAAACTAGTGTGTGCAACGCTATTTTGACTACTAGTGTAATTATCAGGCTTGAGCTCCCATTAGTACATTTGGGGACAGCAATTATCAAAAAACAATTTTGGGTGCCAGGAATTCTGTACTTATATATTATATAAGGTATTCTTTTAAGGTACAAAGGTATTCTTTGAAAGGGAATTGCTCACATTTATAGCAATCTTCGAAGAGGAATAGCCCTAGGTTATCACTTATACTCTAACTGAGATGCCTTAGAAAAAACACCACTGGGAGTAATAAACCCACTCTTTCCTTGATGGAGCTCAAGACTGCACTTCTAGTTATCCTAGCTGTGCTCTCACTCCTAGAGTGAGCTATGACAGGGCTTTAGCTAAGCTAACAGGCGCTCACCTTTTACCTCACTGGAAGAGGAACTGACTTAATCCTGTGTTCCCTTTATGAACAATCTCTCTTCCTTTAGATACTATACATGCAATTGAAACCATTAATTACTAGTAACATCTGCTGGCTGGAGTTAGCATCTGCAATATTTGCTAATACAACAGACACAACAGCAGACATATTCCAATATAAAAACTTATAGTTCCCTACATGTGTTTTTAAATTGTGGGAGGAAATGAAGTGCGTGGAATAATCCCATGTATACAATATACAAACTCCAATATCATAATTTTAAAATCAGTTCCCTTCTATCATTTTATTGGCTAAATACTAATAACCAATTCTGGAAACAATTAACTGCAGAAGAAGCTAAGCCAGTATCTTTGGCAAATGAATTCTGCCTCTTTACTGCCTTGGTTACAAAATGTTGGATTAGTTGTTCTTTTATTTTTGCAATGAATAGACCAAAAGTGATATTTTATTATCTTAAACTAAATAGGACCCAGAAAAATTTTAACCCCCAACCCTTCTTCTAGCCCCTATAGTTTTTGGCCACCTATTTTTACCAATGTTTGGACTCTTCAATTCCAAAATTTCCTCCTTTTGTGAACTGAACACCAGAACTTTACTGCATATTGAACATGTCTTATTGTTCATTGTCTTGGATCTTTATCCTTTATAAAAGTCAATAACTTGCTTGCTCTAGCTTACTGTACCTTAATTGACACTGTTCTACAGCTCAGCACATTTTTTACAGTAATGTCAAAACTCTCCATCAGTGATTATCTTAATAAACATAGTCATAGGGATAGTGTATGCTGCATGCCAATTTATAAAATTCTAAATGCATAAGTATGTATTTATAGACACTGAATCTTACCAGCTATTAAATGTCCAATCTGTCAGTTTGTTCACTTTCTCCTCTTTCTCCTGAAAAGCTGATGCAATACCTACAAAATCTATTGTTTTGTATACTTTTCTTGCTACCAGCAAATGCAGACACATTGTTTTAAAGCTTGATTCACCTGGCATTATTTAACAGAAATGGTTTTAAATAAAGAAACTGAAAGAAAACCACTTAAAGTATAGCTCATCTAGTACCACTGTAAATTATTAAAATGTTACAGAAACTTGATCACAACTGAGTCCATTTCAGCATCTCTTTTAACCCTTTATATGTCAATCTGTAACATGGTTGACCATATTTTGTCAAGTAGATTTTAAGCATTTTGTGCTGTGTATGTTTAAGAATGGCAATTGCAGAAAACATATTTTTATTAAAGTTGGAGCTTAATATGCAGTGTCCAGTTTGAACGTTTTTCTTTGCTTGCTTGTTATTGTGAGTGGAATACATGAAAAAGAAATCATTGCAGCTTTTTTAATGGTTCCTTTTTGTTCCAGAAAAAGTACAGTTTTTTAAGAACACCAATATAGTTTATAAAAACTCCTTTCTTTCTAATTACAGTAGTGGTATATATGTATCAGTAGATGCTCTTTTCTGTCTAGGAGCCACCCTAATAAAAAAGGAGTGCTTTATCCAATTTTGGAATACAGTAAAACTCAAATTAGTTACTTGCATTTAACTTGCAATAACTGCCATTTAAAACTGAATTACTAATATAGAAATACATTTCTACAAAATATATACCTAACGCTAGTTAGACATTCTGTGCTCATTGTTTTAAGTGACTGTACCTGGGCACAGATATTTTTATAATCAGAAACATTTTTTCTTTACTTTTTTAAGATTTTCCACAATGTCCATGACAAAGATAAAGCAAAAAATAGAGAGAAATCTCAGATCTTTTGAGATCTTGAGATAGAGATGGAAACTTTAGCAGCATGGCTACCTTTCCATCGCAAATATAGAAAATTCGCTATCAAGAACCTCGATCTCAAGGTCTTGAAAGAAATCCCGCAAGATCATTCTGAGATTTCTCTTGGTAAAGTTGGAAAGACCCAGGGCGGTCTTTCCCAATTTAATGAATTTCACCCTTAAGAGTAAAAACTTAAAGTGCACAGTCATCTGAACAAAACCAAAAGGTTTTTGTAATGGGGGCGTGGCTGGGGCCTCAGGAAAAATGATGGCTTGAACCATAAGATCCTAACCCATAGCAGCTAAAGAGAGCAAAAATGACTCCAACAAAACAAAAGAAACCAAAAGAACCCCACAGTAAAACAATCCAAAACCCACAGGAGCCAAAAAGGAACAAAAAACACCACTAACAGACCTACCGAACGGAGACATCAGGAATAACGGGGCCCACCTGAAAATCAGAACTGAGCAGCAGGAAAGGAAAACTGTGGCATAAACAACAGGGAAAGTAGCACATCGGGTCGGCAAGGATAAAACCGCACAAACATACACAAACCAATGCCAGACCAACAACTCACCAGAGAGTTGGGCAAACAGGCCTTCCGGCCGCACCCAGACTAATCCACCAACAACAGATCTGGAACAAGACTGGAACAGCATCTGCACACTCATAAAGCTGGCTCCTTAGAAGCAACAGCACCTCAAACAGAATTGCTAGGAGAAGCGAATAAAGCAAACCGATAGTGTACCAATCACAGCTTGACAGCCCCAACAAAAGATAGATCCTGCAGGGACATAGAAACCCAGGCCCTGGCTTTTAATGTAACATACGTGTGACCTAATTAAAGCTATAGGCACATGATTAGAGAGGGGAAGAGAGACAAAGGAAAGACAACAACATAAAATAATCTAAATTATACAAAATAAACTAAATAACACTTCTCTCCCATACATAATAAAAACAGAGAAATAAAGACAAGCTAACAAACACCAAAAGCAGCAAGATGGGGAGAGAGAGGGGAGGAGAAAAAGAGAAAACCAAAGAACCACACAGAAGGAGAGGAAGGAAACAGGGGACAGAGGATAGAAGAGAAAAAGGGTAATAAAACAAAATACAGAACCCGAGAAATCAAAACTAGCATATTACTCAGTTGACACAAAAATACAACAAAATAAACAGCAGTACCCAACACAGACATAACTCAATGGTGAAGAGCTACAGACACTAAAGAAACTACAAAAAACAAAACCACAAATAACCACCATACCCCCCCTATACTGAACCAAGCCCCAGCAGAAAGCAAATAAATCTAAAACAGAAAGATGCCTGGCGGACTTCCTTAAAACAACACAAGCACAAAAATGGCTACTGACTTTTTCAAATCAAAGACAGAATGAAAAATAAACAAACCTACACAGACCACAGAGAACCAACAACACCAAGACAACACCTCTCCCTGCACAAAAAAAGACCTAATACTAATCCTCCAGGGATTCAGGGAAGATATAGGCCAAGAGATACGCAATTCAACAATGGAAATTAAAGCGAAAATTGAAGAAATGGAAACCAGAATTACAACAGTAGAACAAAATAATTAAACAATTAACAAATCCGCATCAATAATGGACACACAAATTCAAGATCTACAGAAACAAATCCTCAAACTTCAGGAAACACAGGAAGACCTTGAGAACAGATCTCGAAGAAATAACTTAAGACCACCACCCAACAAAAATACAGAGCTCTCAAATCCCTAACAACAAATTTGACCAATATGAACATTCCTTACAGATAAGGCTTCCCCTTTAAATTGCTCTTCCACCACAAAGGACTACAATGCACAGTCAAAGATACATCAGAGATGGCAGAAGCAATACAATTCCTAAATATTGAACCCCAAGAAAGTCACACACTAGAAGAAACTTCAAATGGAGACACACAAAATGGAAACAATTAAACATACTCATGAAGTAAAAACAAAAAATCCTGCCACCCATTCCTTCTATCTAGGAAATGGATAACTAAACCTCCCTAAAAACACATAAATAACTTTCTCAACAAAGAGTACATGAACAACACGCACCAAAGAAGAGGAAGACAGGGAAACACCCTTCCCCCACCCCCCCTTCTTCTTTTTGCTTTTACAGGTACCAAGACACAAAACAGGAAAAAACAAAGGACAAATAACATTTTCTCAACAAGACTCAGAATGAGCCAACTACTATTAACAATGTGATTGGGACATACAACCACTAAAGGGACATCCTAACAAACAAAACTCCTCAATAAAGGACTGTAGTCTCCATTGACAAAGGAGAGGAGTGGAACCAAGCAAGATAAAGAAATGCAAAATTTTTTATGCTTACCGCTTTCTTAAACTGTTAAAAGTTATACATTTTATTCTAAGATAAATAAGCTAATTGTTTAACAAATGATATACTGTTAAAAGCAAATGGAAAAATTACAATTTTTTAAAATTTTTTTATTAATTTCTTTTTTTTCTTCTTAAATCATTAAAAGATGTAAGCAAAAAAGAATAAATAACTTAACAGTTTAGCAAATCACATACAGTTAAATGCAAACCATTAGGGGGACACTTATGTTATTTATTAATTTATTTATCCAATTGATTATTCATTTGTTTATCCACCTTATTAATCATCAGATGTGGTGTTACCTCTTTAAGATTCATGGTCTCCTTTGAGACAATTTTAAATTATTTTAATCCATTTTGCTTCAGTTTCCATTCTATTTATAGTTTTAGGGCGAAATTTACTAAGGGTGAAACGATCGCCTGAAGTAAATTTCTGACCTCACGTGCGGTATTCCGATTGATTTGCGATTGTGCGATCGCAAATCGAGCGCAATTGCGATTGTGCGATCGCAAAGCGATCAGAATTGACTAAATCCGCCCTTAGTAAATTTTGCCCTTGGAGTGAGCTTGTCCTTTTTTTTTTGTGAGTTAATTTATAACATGCAATAAGATTTCATTGTTTATTTAAACCTTTTCTATGTAACAATTCATCATTGAGTGTGCGCTTGCAAAATGGGTTTCTTTTTTCTTTTTGTTATGGTTTAATGCTTAACCCATTAGCTGCACCCATAATTATCAGTATTTTTTATTTAAAGTTAGTGCTCTCTGCCCCATCCTCTTTTTTTTCAAACATAACTATTTCAGACATGTTATTCCCAGATGTCCAAATAAATGGGGGTACAAGACAAGGTTGCCCACTCTCTCCACTCATATTCACTCTCTCCACTCCTATTCACTCTCTCCACTCCTATTCACTCTCTCCCTAGAGCCACTAGCAGAACATATCAGAAAATCACCAGAAATTCAGAGGCTCCAAATAGGCAGCACAAACTATAAAATAACATTATTTGCCAATGATATACTTCTAACCTTGTCTCAACCCCATATATCCATACCAAACACACTCAGGATACTAGCAAATTTCCAACAAATATCGTGGTTCAAAATAAACTTAACCAAATCACAAGCAATGATAGATAATGCCACAATCCAGCAGAAACAATTACTTGAAACATATTTCAACTTTACCTGGCAATCTATATCCATAACTTATCTAGGGATTCAACTTACTACCACATACGAAACACCATACAATGCCAACTACACAAAAATGCTTAACCACCTACAGAAAGACCTAAAAATTTGGTCAAAACACAATTTATCATGGATCGGAAGAGTAGCAGCAGTTAAAATGACATTACTACCAAAGATGCTTTGAATTCAATCAAAATGAAAAAAGTCCACAGTTTACGTATCGTCCCAGGGTGCACCTTGCCCATAGTAAAAAGAGAATGCTGGATGACCGAATATCCAAAATGTGCTTTAATGTGCTGACTCACATGACAACATTTCGGGGGGGGGGGGGGGGGGGGGGTAAACCACCCTTCATCAGGTTCACCTGATGAAGGGTGGTTTACCCCCTGAAACGTTGAGTCATGTGAGTCAGCACATTAAATCATATTTTGAATATTCGGTCATTCAGCATTCTCTTTTGACAGTTACCAAAGATACTTTGCCTATTCAGATCACTGCCCATCAATTTCCCCAAAAAACAAGCACAAAAACTACAAAAAGCAATCTTTCACTTCATATGAAATGGAAAACAACCATGGATATCTGACTCAATAATGACAAAACCCAAAACTCTAGGAGGACTAGGTTTCACCAACATCTACAATACTATCTAGCAGCAGTCACACAAACAATAGTAAGAATACATCAAGAACCACAAACTCCTTAGCTAGAAATTGAAAACCTTATAATAAAATGACTTGCAATACCCCAACTAATATGGATACAACCACAGAATAGAAATAACACATCCAAACTACTCCCCAACTCCCTACACACACTGAAAATATGGTACAAATGGGAAACTAAACTCAAAATGCACAGCCCAGAATCAATTCACCAAGAACTCTTTGCAAACAAAGCCTTTCCTCCTGGATGTAACACCTTAGCCTTCCAAACGTGGATCCAACAAGGCATAATATTCCAAGACCAGATATACAATAAATTTCTCACTTTTTTGAAGAATTAAAAACCAAATACTTATTAGATCAAACACAATACTACCATTACATACAAGTAAGAAATTACAAACACTCTATCAATAAAAGAAAAAGAACACCAAACCCACCCCAAACATACTTTGAAAAACTATGTATTCGACCCACAATAACAAATCACCTAATAACAATACTCTACCTGAAAATAGCAGAACACATATCAACATTCAAAAACCCATACATGAATAAATGGCAAAACGACCTACAAATCAATATAATGGACAAATCCTGGAGTATAATATAGAACCTAGCAAACAAATCTTCAATATGCACAGAATCCAAAGAAAGAGCATTCAAGATATTGTTTAGGTAGTATTACACACCAATGAGAATAGCTAAAATATTCAAAAATGACACACTAAAATTCTGTTTCAGAGGCTGCAGAGAGGAAGGCTCATTTATGCACATTTGGTGGTTCTGCAGAATAGCTAAGCAATACTGGAAGGAAATAGCAGACACCCTATCCAAAGTATTCCAAACACACATTCTAACAAACCAAAAATCATTCCTCCTATGTTTACCAATTAGAAAACTTAAATCCAAATCAGAAAATAAATTAGCCACACATATCCTAACAGCAGCGAGAACATTACTTGAAGCTTCTTGGAAAATAACAGAACTACCAGACACCCAAACACTAATTAGGAAAGTGGAATGGATTAAAGCAATGGAAATGATTACAGGTCACATAAAACAAAATGCTTACGAGGTGGAACTGTTATGGCTTCAATGGAATAATTACCTAGAACAACATAGAAACAATCAATATAAAGGGCACTAATGAAATTAAGAAATGTTAATAGAAATGTCAATAACTTAATCTTGTAAAATTATCTCATGTGTTAACAACCATATCGTGCTTACTACAATGTTTATTTAAACTTTACAAATGTATTATAATCTGAAAACCAATAAGATATTGATTCAAAATAAAAAGGTATTTGTAATAACTAAGCCCCAAACACCCAAAATTAAAGTTTACAATTGTAATTTCAACTAAACATTTGAGGACTGCAAAAACTGCCCATCTTGTAGCTTTCAGGCAAAGCAAACCTTTTATATTTGATATATTCCTCACAAGTAAATATATCCTCTGCATCTTTAGCTATATAGATGTAACAAGCCTGTTGTCTTGGATGCAGATTTCTAGATATATATAACCTTGTGGAAATCAATGATTTCTATAGTTTTTCTTGAAAAAATGAGTTATACTATAAAAGTGATCATTCCTTCAAATTTCCATGACAACTCCTAGAAAAGTTAAATATAAAAAAGCAACATGTACTGAACAGAACAATACCCAAAATGTATGAGTATTTGTAAGGTCTCAGTAATCCCAAAGTAAAAAGTATACATAAAAAGAACATTTGGCTATGAACTGGGGTGATTGTTATTATTATCTTTGTAAAAATTATTTCTGATGTGTCAAAGAAACCAAACTTGTTTCTGTGAATATGGAATTCTGGATACAAATTTTCCTTTACTTTACAAAAAACTACAACATAATTATTTTCAAAATATAACTACTAAACTTCTTAACTAACTAAAAAAACAGGTATACAAGAGCAATATATACTGAATAGAGCAATTCCCATTATGTATGGGATATTATATAGGTATAGTCATCAAACACTCTTAATAGTAACAGCAGAAAATAACCATCACAAAACCTTCAAAATTCCAAAAGATCTGACACAAATACAGTGCTATTATTGGTAGCTCTCTAGAATTCATAAAGCTACTTAAAGAAAGCCATATTAATTTTGTTGCATTTGTGGTTTTGTGCTTAGAAAGAAAAAAAAAGTCTGACCGCTCAATCTCCCAGTGCAGCATGTATAAATCCGGAGTTGGATGGCGTTTTGAAAATGAATCAATTGTATAGAAGTTCTCTGGCACTGCACAATGTAAAATTCAGTAATCTTTATTAGTACCGCATAGGTACAGTTAAAAAATATATAAAAACAATGACAAAAACGCCTACGCGTTTCACACCTCACGGGTGCTTACTCATGGCATGATTTAAGACAAATAAACGGTGTTTAAATACCTTATGCTGTTTAGGGACTTCCGGTAGATGACCACTCCCCCATCGCAATTCTGTTAATTGTGTTGTAATCCATCTTATTGTGTGCTCACCATATCATGCGGTCACACGATCTATCAGATCTAGCTAGCCTCCACTGCCTCCAAGTACACTGCACTATTGCTTCTAACGGTGTGTCCACTTGTGTGCGCACCCAGCACTTCCGGGTCTTCTTAGATCATGTGACATAGCACTGATCATGTGACATCGCATCCCCGTTAACATTTCAGCCCGGGAGGCATGTATATGATGTATAATATTGGTGTACTTTGTTTTGTTTGATTTGTTTCAATTATTATGATGCTTTGCCCAGATTGCTATTCATATGCCTTGAGTTAAACTAGATGTAGTGAACCGCGATGAGGTGGATGATCCACCGGTCCCAACAACAAAGTAAATGCGATACTTAGTTTAAGGTGATTGTGAAACATTGTAAATGAAACATATTAGTATCAAAATACAATAACATTGATTGCTGTTTATACAAATTCTACTTTCATCACTGTAGTGCAATATTCATGTCTTGCCTGCTTACACAGTTGTTACTGAAAATGTAGTTATTACAATACTATAAATCTGTGTCCCACTATAAATTTGATTTGATTAATACTATTATATAAGCAGTTATGAGGAGTAAGGAGATTACCGATTTTTGTATCCTACTTTATACGGTACTCATTAAATCGATATTCGTCAGCCAATATCCCATACCGTTTCATATCCTAATTGTACCTATTGTGAATGTATATTTAATATGCTAGATTAGTGTTGGACTATGTCATGTCCATTAGCATATTTTATTTTTATTTAAATATTTTAGCAATATGGATTATAGATACAATTAGGACAAAGAGACATTGTAACCATGTTAGGATGTACTAATCTAACTAATGGATAATGTATCCTATATTGGTTCTAGAGTTCAATGTAGTAATCCATAATAATGTGTGGGAAGCATTCAATGTAGGATTTTTCATTAGCATATGCATAATTCAGGATATACTTATTGGAGTATTATTGGATGCTGGGACTTAGTAGATTCAAAGGTTATTTAAGTGTTTGTATATTTATGATATAGTGTAATGAGTGAAGAATTGTGAATTGGTGAAATGAATAAATTATTGAATTAGATGATGAAAAATTAATGTGATATAATAAAAGAAATTAATAATAATATAGTGGTGAATAATACTGTGAATAATAATATTTTTGTAAAATTGTGTTGTGCTAATAAATAAAATAAATTATATTTATTTATTTATAATAAATTATAATTAAATAAATAAAATATTATTAATATATTGAATATTAAATTATTATTTATAATATTGATATGATTATAAACTATGTATAATGGTGAAATGTGTACTTTGTTATTAATTGTAATTTTAATAAAGATTTATCAATCTACTATCAAATGTATGTCCCATGTCCCATGGCAGTGAAAGGGGTTAAATTTCAGATTCCCTCTAACCAATAGGATGACCCCACAGG
>WMED01015219.1:0-13728 GCA_019650415.1 Pipa parva | reverse complement strand
TGTAGTGCCTCCCCTGCCCTTGTAGTGCCTCCCCGAGACCCTGATGTGCCCCTCCAAGCCCCTGATGTGCCCTCCAAGCTAGTGATGTGCCTCCCTACTTCTAATTTGCTCCGGCAGTGCCTGATGTGCCCCCTGTGACCCTGATGTGCCTCCTGCACCCCTGATGTGCCCTCCAAGCTCCTGAATTGTACCCCCCCCAAGATTGCCCCACAGAGCCAACAATACGGTTTTTACTCTGCATTTTTATTGATTTATCACCAAATCTTCGAATTTCAAGGGGACTTGCGTCTACAAATCTGCGTCCACAGCAACATGCTTGTTATGCCTAGATAGCTGAAGATGTGTACTTTTAGAGTATATATACTTTGTAGGGGGTAAAATAAATGTATAAATGGTAGTTTATCCTGAAAAAGTGCATGGTGGGCACTTGGGCCGCAGCACTCTGATTTTCAGCTGAAATTACCTTTGCGCGCTTGCCACACTTTAAAGTGTTTGGTAATTGTATGTTTGCGCACACCTATGTAATATTGCATATCGTTGTGCTCAGGAGAACTTTCTCTTTCATATTTAGCATGGTTTGTGGGGTTTTCCTTCAGGTATTTAATAGAAATTCAATGTTGAAGCAGCATTTTTATAATTTTTTTTTAGCAAACTGAAATAAAACAGTAGGTTTCATGGGAGATTGTGGTCACAAATCTGCGTCCACAGCAACATGCTTGGTACACCTAGATAACTGAAGGTGGGTACTTTTAGAGGATATATACTTTTTGGGGGGTATTCATGAGGTAAATGACAGTTTATGCTTAAAAACTGCAAGGTATGCATAATTGGTTGATTTTTTTTTATACAATATTGTAGCCGACTGCAAGGGCCCACAGCTTACTAGCAAACACTGTCATGCTCAAAATTACTATTCATAATAAAATATCAAGTTTTCCTGGGATATGTGTAATGGTAACAAGCAGTGATGGCTGTCAGCCACAGAAAATAGCGTAATGCGCAAAACCCAAAGTAGAACAAAATCACTTTGTACGTATCAGGAAACTACCGAGAATAGCATTCACTATTATGGTAAAACAAAAAAAATGAACTATTCCATAATTCTGAAAGTAAAAATGAATGTAATGAACATTTTAATGTTTTATTATATAACATTATTTTTATATTTAACATTGCACACTGTATTTGAAAGTTCTCTCCTATAATTGGGCAATTGGCAAAATGAGGGTAAATCCTAATTAGTACCAGGAATACACGTCCTAATTTGTCATTCCATCTTCGACAAACATTTAATGAAAGCTTTTCCCCAGTTCTTGGATGCTGCATCTGTAAGGACCAAATGCTTTAATGATTTTTCAAAATGAAAATGTGTATCTTTATGGAGAGTGGCTGAAAGAGAAAAAAAACCCATATATTGTAAATTTCAAGTAGAGTTGACAAGAAGTTATGCAGAGAGATGTTCAAAAAATGTATTGTACAATGTAAATTTGCAGCATGGATGACAGGAGAAGTACATTAAGTGCATTGTCAACAGTTTCAACCATACGGAAAATAAAAAGAAGGTGGATTATTAAAATATAGCATCTTCAAATCTCTAGAAAAGTATATTTGCATGCCTGAGGATTCGAGTAGGAGGTTAAATAAAAATGTTACATAAGTAGTTTCACTTACTAGCTTGAAAAAGTAATTATTAGATGCAACTTCACTTCTCCTCCAGAATAATTACTTGGAAACCTAACAATATACTTTTACTATTTTAATATTTAGGAATGGACCCTGGCCAGAGATTTGCATGTCTTGACAGTAAATTATTTCTTTGGCTTGTGTTTCTTTCATTTTACTCTCTAACCAGAAAGTGTCATGAATAGTTACATAGGTTGAAGAGCTATTCCACAGAAGGATGTCTTTCACAGAAGGCAATGTAGAGTGGTGTCAATGTAGAGTGGAGTCAATGTAGAGTGGAGTCAATGTAGAGTGGTGTTCAGCTTTCAGTAAGAAAAGAAGAAGGATTATTTTAACTTAAGTAATGTTATGAGATTTCTTTATAGTCATTCTATGGGCAAAATTTAATAAAGCTGAAAATATTGATATCGCGGTATCGAATGATTTTTACCGATATTGCAATATCGATTTTTGTCAATTTCACGATAACAATATTTTCGATTTTATTAAATTTCACCCTAAGAATGAGCAGTTAGTTTAATTTAGTAAGAGCAGTTTTAGGCTTCTTAGGAGGTTGCTAAGTTTAATTAGGAGGTTATTCACTAAGGTGTGAATTCGACTGTCGAATTCGCAAACAGCAGATTCCCATAGCAAATCTGCTACAATTTCTCCATTGTAAAGTCGCAACAATTTTTTAATGCTAAAATTGCAACAATTTTTCCATAATAAAGTCGCAACTGCAACAATATTCTCATTATAAAGATGTGACTGCGACAGTAGCAGCCTATTGCGACTGTCTTTATCTGGCGAATTTGCACCTATACGCAACAATTTGGACTTAAGTGAATAACCCCCTCAGTCTGAGAATAGTGGCTTCCTGTTCGCCAGGATTCACCAGCCACTTCCTGCCAATTACAGGGATTAGACAAAAAAACTGAAACACCTGTCATTTTAGTTTGGGAGGTTTCATGGCTGAATTGGACCAGCCTGGTGGCCAATCTTCATTAATTGCACATTACACCAGTAAGAGCAGAGTGTGGAGGTGCAATTAGCAGGGTAAGAGCACAGTTTTCCTCAAAATATAGCAATGCACACAACATTATGGATGACATACCAGAGTTCAAAAGAAGACAAATTGTTGGTGCACGTCTTGCTGGTGCATCTGTGACCAAGACAACAAGTCTTTGTGATGTATCAAGAGCCACGGTATCCAAGGTAATGTCAGCATACCACAAAGAAGGACAAAACACATCCAACAGGATTAACTGTGGACACAAGAGGAAGCTGTCTGAAAGGGATGTTCAGGTGCTAACCCAGATTGTATCCAAAAAACATAAATCCACGTTTGCCCAAATCACAGAAGAATTAAAAGTGCTCCTCAACTCTCCTGTTTCCACCAGAACTGTCCGTTGGGAGCTTCACAGGGTCAATATACACAGCCGGACTGCTATAGCCAAACCTTTGGTCACTCATGCCAATGCCTAACATCAGTTTCAATGGTGCAAGGAGCGCAAATCTTGGACTGTGGACAATGTGAAATATGTATTGTTCTACGATGAGTTCACCTTTACTGCTTTCCTCACATCCGGGAGAGTTACGGTGTGGAGAAGCCCCAAAGAAGCATACCACCCAGACTGTTGCATGCCCAGAGTGAAGCATGGGGGTGGATCAGTGATGGAATTTCCTTGGCCTAATACTTGTACTAGATGGGCGCGCCACGGCCAAGGACTACTGAACCATTCTGGAGGACCATGTGCATCCAATGGTTCAAACATTGTATCCTTAAGGCAGTGCCATTTATCAGGATGACAATGCACCAATACACACAGCAAGACTGGTAATAGATTGGTTTTATGAACATGAAAGTGGCCTGCACAGTCACCAGATCTAAATATTATTGAGCGACTTTGGGGTGTTTTGGAGGAGCGAGTCAGGAAACGTTTTCCTCCACCAGCATCACGTAGTTACCTGGCCACTATCCTGCAAGAAGAGTGGCTTAAAATCCCTCTGACCACTGTGCAGGACTTGTATATGTCATTCCCAAGATGAATTGATGCTGTTTTGGATACAAAAGGAGGCCCTACACCATACTAATAAATTATTGTGGTCTAAAACCAGGTGTTTCATTTTTTTGTCTAACCCCTGTAGATTCTACTACAGGATTGATCAATACTAATCCCAGCATTGTATAGAGAATCAACTGTCTTCCTATGAGCTATAAAAATATTCTCAATAAAGCTTTTCAGTCAGGGTGTTTAGTAGCATTGTCAGGACTAGAGTTGATCATAAAAGTAAGCATTGCCCTTTAAGAGAAATCCCCTGGTGATTTTGTTATTGATAATTCTTGGTGATTAAAAGATATAGCTAAATAACATCTTACATTTTTAAGTACATGGCACAAATGCTTTTCTATTAACAATTGTCACTTTGTTGTTAATAAGCTATTTATTTATATTTCACAAGAATTCCCGGCACCTAGATATTAGCTCAGCGATGAGAGATATTCTTTGTTATGTAAAGAGTTCAATCAATGTAAGTTTTGATTAATGTTTTAGTATAACAGAGGGAAATTACTTTATTAAAAATCAAATGCTGTCATCACCAGATATGTATGTAAACATCTTAACTAAGTAATCAAGGGCATGTCACATCTGTGTGGTTTAACTCCAGTTGTGAGTTCTAACTACAATTGAAAACTCTTCTTACCCAATAAAAAACACCATAATTTACATTACAAAAGTTGTGATGATCAAAATTGTTAGTGTAAGCCTTTAACTAAATACTGATGATGATATTAGCAGCACACTGTAAAGTATTGTTCTCTGAAAAGTCCAAATGATATTGTTCCAGGTTATTTCTGATTCTTGAATCAACAAACCCAATTGCAAAAAAGAGATAGAAAAAAAAGAATATGAAAAAGTAGAAGAGGAGGAAAAAACAGAAGATAGTTGGGGAGATGGTAATCAGATGTTAGGATTTGTACTTACCGGCCCTCGCTCCAGCGGCGCTCTGCCTCCGGCCGGCGCTGGAAAGCGCCATGTCTCCTCACGTGACTGCGCTCGTGCACACTGTCAGTAGCGTGCACGGCACGGTCACGCGCCTCTTCTAACTTCTGGCCGCTATCATGTGACAGGCTCCTGTTCTATTTAAGGGAGCCTGTCAGTTTACTCAATGCCCGAATATAAAAGTACCTAATGAGTCAGTACTTGGTTCTAGGCCTCTGTTTAAGTTACAGTTGTTATTCTGTTATATCTGCCTGCCTGTTTCATTGCCAGTTAAAGGTTGCCGTTGTTATCCTGCCAGCCTTCTATTAGTTCTACTTTGCCTACCTCTAACAGTGTGCTTCTATCTCTGGGACTGCGACCTGGGCGCCATAGCAGCTAAATCCTAACTTCCTTGCAGAAGCTCTAGGTGAAGACCTGTGGTGTCTTAGACTCCGCACCCAGAAGGTAGCAGGCATTAGTTCACTGTGGGGAACTCCATTTACACCATCTCCTATTCCTCCTAATTGGGAAACCCTGACATCAGATTAGATCATATGAATACTGTGTTTAGTATATTGATATGCAATACAGTACAGTTATAACCACTTTTACTATAGTTTTAGGAATCATTTGTCTCTATCTGGTTCCCCTACTAGATTTAGTTCTGGAGGTTGGGGAAGAGTGGTGGGGAAAGGGATTTTTTAGGTCTGTAGCATCTTCATTTATATTTCATAGAGCCTACAATGTGCTTATGGAAAAAGGAGTTTTGTAGTATGGACTATAACAAGGAAATAAATTAAAGAGACATATTTCACTATTTCCTTCCACAAGTAAGTTAACCAAGGGCAAGACCATTCCTAGTGGACTTGATGTAAAGCACCAAAGATATTGATCTGGAATGACCTTATAATCTACTGCATAGATAAAACAACTGAATAATCCTGTCCCTTGAAAAAATGATAATGGCATCAGCATCAGACAAGGCATGATTGTATTGTGCAAGAAAGATATTTCAAATGCCACAAACCCATTTTTAAAATAGCTGTCAAGTTTTCTGGGTATTATCATGTGTATTATCATGTGTGT
Source organism: Pipa parva (assembly GCA_019650415.1). NCBI lineage: Eukaryota > Metazoa > Chordata > Amphibia > Anura > Pipidae > Pipa > Pipa parva. Next base: position 7,996 of record WMED01015219.1, on the reverse strand, counting down.
GCATCTGACAAATTTGTAGTATTTTGACCTGGATCTGTGGGTGTAATTTAATTGAATTGGGCTGTAAATCAAACATGAAAGTAGAAAAATAATATTTGACTAGAGAAACCATATGTATTCTTAAATTGATGACAGGAAATTTTATGTTAACATACCATGTAGCTGTGCACTACTGGGTGCTACTATGAAATAGTATTTTTGGGTGAAATTTAATAAAATTGAAAAGATCAATTTTACGATATCGAACGATTTTTACCGATATTGTGATATCATTATTGCCGATATTATGATATCAAAATTTTACTAATATCGCCAATAACAATATCGATATCGTGATATCAATTTTTTCAGAAATATTATGGATTTTCAATAGAAATAAACATTAAAAATTTTGATCGAATACCGATATCGCAATATCAATATTACCAACATTGTGCTATTGATATCATGATATCGTCAAAAATAGTTCAATATTACGATATCAGTAAGATAAATATCATGATATCGGTAAAAAAAAGTTAGATATTACAATATTGAAAATTTCAATTTTATTAAATTTCACCCATTTAATATTTGTAGTCTTGTTCCCATGCTCTAACAACTGTGTGCATGACTGTGGTTACCTTTGAGTTACAAGAGTAGCTTTGATATATTAAATTAACAAGTTCTTCTAAAGGACCATTAATTATGTGCCTTCAGAAGCACAAGCCAGATTTTATAGAGCAAAGCATTGGTAATGAAACTGGATGATTAATGAAAAATATGGAAAGGAGCAAGGGTTATTATCTGATTATCTGATAAGCAATAGACTTTTTTAATTCTAAAGGGGACATATAGGGTCCTAAACAATTTAATACATTTAATTTGGCATATTTATTAAAACCACATTGTTCATATAGATTTATTTCACCCCATTTTGTTGTCAATTTTTATTTTCCTGTACTTTTCAATTTCCCTGATTTAGAAAGAGTTACAGTAATAAAAATGTTTCCCCATTGAATAAATCAATATAGATAAAATCAGTTGACAGGGGAACTCTGCAATATTTTACTTTGTGGGCCCCTTCCATTACAAATCTATGTCTCTTTTCAATGGGACAACATTTTGGACTTTGGCTAAGTGACAGAACCAACTCCATAGGGAATAATAGTTCTTTTCAGTCTGAGGGTGGAACATTCATTTGGTTGATGAAATTGATTTTCAACAGTTTAGGAAATAGGAGAAAACAGGATTTTTCATAAAAAATATTCTGTTTCTCTTGCATTTAATAGTAAAAACACTTTTTGACTTTAAATAGCATGGATGATTTACATCATTATTACCTTGTAGGCGAAATTTATTAAAGTCGAAAAAGCCGTTTTTGACCGAAAAAATCGATTAAAATAATAAAAAATTATCAAAAAATCAGAATCAATTTTTCCATCATTAATATGAATTGTCTATAGAAATAAACAGATTGAATAGTTTCGATTCATTTGATATCACAATATCAGAAAAATCGTTTGATATCATGATATTGGTACATTCAATATCGCAATATCGGTGAAATATTTTCGATATCGCAATATTGGTGAAATATGTTCGATATCGCAATATTGACATTTTTGATTTTATTAAATTTCACCCAGATTACACTCTATTTCAAACCCCTTTAAAAAATGTGTTGTTTGTATCTTAAAACCATTAATATTATTTAGCAGATTAGCATTGAAACTGATATTCTTTCATTTTGAAAAAAAACATTACAGCATAAATTATAGTGAAACAATTAATAGAATAATTTTAATATTTTAATATGGTAGTATGTATTTAAAGATGCTAATGCTGCCAAACACGAACACCTGCTGTCGTGTATTCAATGGACCTATGTATGTGATGGAAACAATGTGGCCAGATAGGAGAAGGTGCAAACGTTGAGGGACCGTTCACACTGAGCTGGGTAAGTACAATAGAAAAGTGTGTCCCGAATATATGAGAGCCTGAATTTGCAGCTGTATTTTCGGGACGCACTTTCCTAAAATATGCTGGTGTATTTACGTCAGTCTGAACCTGGCCTTAGGGAGTTGCAGCTTGAACCATCAAATGATTTCATGAAGATAAAAACTGATAAGGGTCCCATTGTAAGAAGAAAGATGGTTGGAGACAAAGGACAGCTCTATGTCCTTTAGTTTGGGTTAATGGAATTGTGTGGTATTTGCATATTACATAGACGTTTTGCTTGAGGAATGTGTTATAACTTCCTAATCTACTAGGTCAGTGGTCAGCAAAGTGTGGCTCGCGAGCCACATGCGGCTCTTTAGCCGCCTTGTTGTGGCCCGGGCCGCACTGCCGAAGCCACGACCAAGCCCCGCCCACAACAGCCGACGGTTCTTCTGATTGGCTGTCAGTGGTCATGGGGTCGGGAGAGGGCACGCCTCCCTCCTCCGGCGGCTCAGAAGATAGTTATCGCCGCTGGATGAGGGAGTGAAATGGCTCCCTCCCAAAAGAAGTTTGCCGACCCCTGTACTAAGTAAAAGGACCATCCAACACCATATTTTGCTCGCAGATAAACCCGCTTGGATGAGTACAGTAACTGAAATCATCAGAAAAGTACACAAATTAATAAAATCAGTAATCTTACTTTAAATATTGCATTTTTATAAATACTATATAAAAGTTATGGCTGTGGAAAAACAGGTATTTCTTTTTTCATCTGGCATTATCAGTGACTTAGATATTATTTTTTCTTTTATTAGTATATATAATTTTTTTACCAAGAAACTAAATCAGTTTCTCTGTCAGTCTTACAAAATATATGTGACTGATAGCAAAGCATATGAGTTCTCCCAATTGTTGGCTAAAATCAATAATTTAATATTGCTACAACATCCTCTAGAACTTAGTACATTTTTGTAAGTAGTGACAAGTATCTTTAAATGACAAATCAAATGTTAAATATAAAATACCCTGCATGTATTTATATCTACTATAAACTTAGGAAGCATTTTGCAATCATTAGACAGTAAAAAGTATCTTTATTGCTTACTTTCCCATTTAATAGCTGAAACAATTGTGCAGTGATACAAGGGTCAGTCATAAATATGTGTCAAATTTTAGGGTGATGCAATGTCACCAGGTAAGTATATATTTATGCATCCGATCAAAGATGCCTGAAATCAACAAGATAAACGCAACAATCTCACATATATATATATATATATATATATATATATATATATATATGTATAGAAATATCTGCTATACCAGTAAAATTGGAATGTACTGTATAACTTCCTTTGTTATTGACCCTTTGCCATAATATTTAGAGATGGGTAAATTGTAAAGAGACAAATAATACTGCAGTAGTGCGGATAGGACTATACAGTGCCTATTTACAATAATCCCCTTTAGGATTTTAGAATATGCAGTAATCTTTCAGTTTATACTACATTTAACAGTATTTTGTGATTGACATTGATTTTAATGCTAAATTAATCAACTCTTCACAACATGATTTGCCATAATAATCACTAATGATCTACCTACTCAAGCAAGGACCAGTATTAAAGTAGTAGTAGTATCACTAGTTTTATTGTTATGTCGGCCCTTGCACTGTGCTTATACTTTTATTCTTTTTCCATTTGTTTATCAGTTCCACCCAAGAACAGTATTTTGCATGTTGTATGGTATGCTACATTGGGGTACTTGGCTTCTCTGCAAACATACAGGGCAATGGTGGAAAATAAGAAAGTGTAACCGTACTGAGTTCCTTATAACTGAATGTAATTTTAGTTGGATTAAAGAATTAAAAAATTAAGTTTTCTGGTACCCACACTTCATCATTTGTCTGGATGGAACATTCAAACTTCCACTGCTCTTCTTTTAATTTGAATTCCTTGCTATAATACCATCAATGTTTCTCTCATTGATTCCTATCTGTTGGGTTCCCATCCCTACTTTATCAGTCAGTAAGCTTTCATAGAGACTCCAATATATTTTACAATATACACCTAATAAAAATGTTAAACAAAAAAAGTATTTTCTAGTGTTGATTCCAATGAAGTTAATGTGTATTAAAATGCCTTTTATTTAGGTGAAGCATTAATAATAGTTATTGTTAACATTATATGTGGAAAAGAAAGTGGAGTTAAAGATGGACATCAGGATCATTTATGGGCATTCAAGTCTACATGAATATGTCTGACCACTAGAAGGAAGGAATTCTGAGATCTAAGAGTTGTCAGCTTTCTTGTTAAGGCTAAACTTAATAGAAAGGACATGGCCTAAGGCATTGATCTTTTTCTTGATCTTAAGTGGTAATGTTTGAACACATGAAGAAACCTTACTAGAGAGTAGATAGAAAGTTGAAAATAATAGATGGGGAATGAAGATTTAATGATTTCTACAGCCCATGCAACAACTGATCTGCAATAAATGAATTGTTAGACTAAATAGTTACATATTTAGTAAGATTGAAATATAGGATTATATTTCTATAAAAGTTTTTATTCAGTTCTCCAAATGTTTATTAAATTGAAGAATAGGCTTCTAACATGCCAACTTAGATGCAATAGCCTAAATATATGGATGCCTTCTCCTCACCCTGTATGCTTAGACAACAAAAGATTTCCCTTCAATTAACAATTCAGTTATTGTAAAGTACTTAAAAATGTTTCATTGAAGGTAAAGTCTTGATTTGTCTAGCCCTGTCTTTTCTTATCAACTTGCTGTTTTGAGACATTTCTAATCTATTACTTAATACAAATACTTGTCCAGAGCCATTGTTTTCAACTGAAGTTTGGATAATACATATTTATAGTCTGGGCCTTACTGCTCAGCCACGTGAACTAAATGCATTTTAAGTAAAACTATTGGATATTTTTTTTTAGAAAAGGATAAAACGTCTGTGGAAGTGAGCACCTTGGGGTATTTATAAAGAAATAAATACGGTATTTAGACACACCTTGATCAATACCCCTTAATTGTTCTTGAATGTGTAAACAAAAATAACCACTTGTTTACTAAGGTTTGAAAACAGTTACTGAAAACAGTAATATATATAGAGTAAATAATCAGAAAGTCATAAAGGAAATTATAGGTTTAAAATCATTATCACCATGTTTTGCCTATTCTTCCCAACCAGTATAATAATTTGTTTCCATGTTTTACAGCTCTGCAAATGAAAATTGTACATTGCCTCTCACCCAAGGCACAAGCCCACAGTCAGAGCTGCACAATAGGACCTACCTTACCAGTCTTTTGCTACCTGTAGTACCTTCTGGCTGCACATCAACAATTCTGGCAACAGAAAGTGACCTCTTTATCAATATTGTAGGCCTCCAGAAGTCATTTAAAAGACAGAAATTTAACCTTCATGGTTCATAAAGACTAAAGACACCCTGAGCACTATAAATACATGCTGCTCATGTTTTGAAAGAAAAAAAAAATCTCCATTGCTAAAGTTGAAAACAATGGCAGTATTTCATACTTGATATAGTTTTGCTTTAAGCAGTTTGATGAAGGAGATGAATTATGAAAGAGAAAGAAATACTGCAAGGCTTGTCCAGAAAGGAAAATATGTAATATAATGAGTAGTGTATGTTGTCATCTCTTAAGTGTAACAGTTGTACTGATAGATTGTCGATAGCAAGCACATATCTGCACTCCTCCAACTGGTGGGATTTCATTTAATCATCAAATGAAAGAATTTATTAAAACAAATTACATGCAAGTTTTCTGCATTCTTCTGCTATATTTGGAAATACTCTAAGAATCACAAGAATCATGATAATAATTGGAAAAACCTCCAACCAAATGTGGCTTCTGTTTAGCATGTTGGCGCTGCTTTGATACATTTATGCCATTATTTATTGGTAGTAAGTGTTATGCATTAAATGTAAACTCAATGCTCATTCTACTAGGGGTAATTCTGAAGGGTGTGTGTGTGGGGGGGGGGAGGGAATGAAGATACAACATGCACTTGCTCTGGGGAAGCAGGAAGTGAAGAAGATTGCAGCCTGTATAGAGAAGACAAGAAGATCTGTGTTGAGGCAAGCAGGAGGCAGTGCTGGAGCTAAGAAGCACACTGGTATAGTATAAACAGAGACAAACTTTGCTGAGGTCTACCCTGTTTCCCCAATGAAAATAAGACATCCCCCAAAATTAAGATCTAAAGGCAATTTTTTCCAAGCTTAGAAATATAAGGCCTTCCCTGAAAATAAGAGCTAGCTGCAGTAAAGTATGAGAAATGTATTTTACTGGTACGTGTCCCAAAAATAAGACGTTTAGTGAAAATGAGATCTAGTGCGTGTTTAGGAGCAAAAATTAAAATAAGAAACATTATTTATTTATTATTTTTCAGTGAAATGCAGTAGTAATCCATAGCAACCAACCAACAGCTCAACGGTTTGGTAGAATAAAACTATGATATCAAACATTTGATTATTTACTCTGTGGGTTACTAAAACTTGTCAGTCTTTGTCTCCAGAGCAGATCGCCTAATATAAAATGATCTTTAAGTTAATATTGTTTTGAAGACTGGTGGTGTCAGTTGTTTTGGTAGTAAGATATGATCTTCAGTTTTCCAAACTTGGCAGTTTAATTGCAAACATTTCATCATCAAACAAGATGGCATGTTCAGTGCGTGGTAGTAATAGGCTATTTCCTGAATGCTTTTGTTTATATAGGCTCTATGTATAACTATGCTGGTAGCTGACTGGTTGTTGAATCTTTGAGACTTCTGTTAAAATGGTTATAACTGGCTAGTTCTTGAGGGTGCATTAAATTTTTAAATTGTGTATATCTTCTCAAGTATTTCACTCACATAGGTTCATATATTTTGTCTAAATCCATATGTCTGTTTAGTGATCTACTTGACAAATACCAAGCCTCTAGAAATTCCCTAGCCTGTTTGGTCTTAGCCTGAGTAAGTACTTTAACGTTGTCAAAATCAAACATGTGTCCTTCTTGATCGTGATGATGATGAATTGACATTAAGGAGAATCTGTCATGTCTTTCGATAGCCAGTGAGTGTTTGTGAAATTGTGTAGAAAGTTTTCTTCCTGTTCTTCCAATGTGATTTTTTCCACAATCATGACATTGTATCTTGTATATTATGTTTCTCTTAGCTTTCTTTTCAGTTGTATCCTTTAGTCTTGATAGTAGCTGTCTTAGAGTAGTGGTTGGTTTGTGGGTTAACACAATTTCATATGGTTGGAGGAGTCTTGCTGACATTTCTGATATATTCTTAATACATGGTAAGGCAATACGTCTGGTTGACTGTTCGGAAATGTTTTGTATTTTTTCTTTCCTGACAATACAGCGTCTGATGAAATTTCGCGGATATCCGTTACGGGTGAATGCACTGAACAAGTATTTCTCTTCACTCATTCTGAGTTCTGAGATTCTGCAGTGTGTCTTTGCTCATCGGAATAAGGTTTGCACACAGCTTCTTTTGTGGCAGTTTGGATGGTTGCTGTGAAAACTGATAATTAGGTCAGTGTGGGTCTGTTTTCAGTAAACTGAGGTTTCTATTGTCCCCTCTGACTTGCGTGTGACTAATACATCTAGAAAAGGGAGTTTATTGTCTTGTTCAACTTCTATTGTAAACTTGATGCCATCAAAAATACTATTGATAATTTGATGTGTATCGCCAACTTTTGAACATTTCAATATGAGGAATGCGTTGCCTACATATCTAGTGCATAGTTTGGTTTGATTCTGGGTAGTGCAATTGTCTCTAGCTTTTGCAAAACTGCTTCAGCGATGAATCCAGATATTGGGGATCCCTTTGACGTGCCTCTTATTTGCTCATTTTGTCCATTGAATTGGAAACATGTAAATAAGCACAATTCAATGAGTTTACATAAGCTATCCAACTTTAGTAATCTATCTGATTGATGTTATTTCTTTAAAAGTTTCCTTAAAGGGTAAGTAAATCCCGTATATAAAAAAATCTCTATTTACAAACCCCAAAATCAGAAAAGTTGGCACGTTGTGTAAATTGTAAATAAAAACA
>WMED01015218.1:0-13728 GCA_019650415.1 Pipa parva | reverse complement strand
ATTGTTGTGATCCCCCTCCCCTCCCCTTAGAAGCAGACAAGTTAACTTCTCTGGGTAATTTAAATATTTATTTAGCTTGAAAACACATTTGCCTTGCCAAAATCCATATCTCAAAATTTTAATGTCTACCAATTTCTTTCTCATATGCCATTGCATACTGTGTATATATAAAACATCCTAGAGAGTTACTGGATCTTGTTAATAAAACATTGGGATGAAGAAATGAACCTTCATAAAAGTGTATTTGAGTATGTGAATGGAAAAAGGTACACCTATTAAAACACAATTAAAACAAGCTAAACAGACTCAGTCACATGTGTAAAACAGGGCTACTGGGATAAGAACATTTATTTCTGATAACTGAGTTCTGGAGCCCATGATCTAAAGCTAATTCTTAGCCAGACAGCAATGTCCATACAAAGCTGTGGAAAAAATTGTAAAAGTAAATTGTAAAGTACACCAGCCTGAGAGATAGAAGTCATACCAAATTTTTTACATGAACATAATTAAACATGGAATGACAGTCTACTGCTCTTTGTGAACTCATATCATAAAACATAATAATTTCCGTTCCTTTCCTGGGCATTTTCAGATATTACAGAAAGTTTATCTGCAGCTTTGTAACCAGAACTGCTCCAATGAGTATTATTACCAAAATGTACATTAGTATCATGATTCACTGAATCCCTAAGACAGAGAAAGATATTCGGTAATTATCTGCAAGTGTTGGATGCTGGTAATACAAAACTTAATAAAAGGGCTTTATAGTCTAAACATATGCTTCTAAATTTGCCTTGGGTGCAGTATAATCACAAGGGAGGAGCACCCAATAAGCTGCCTTTGCAGAAAGTCAATCTAGAAAGAAACCAAGTATGACAAAGTTGAGTGTATCTAATCAGAAATTACAAATTTACAACTGTGATCCATTATATGGAATGGAGTGCTTGAGTCACCAGGTGGTCCCTGGTCCTACAAAGTCATAATTTTTCACATGTTCTGCAGGTCAAGGTTACAGCAATGTGATGCTGATATCCTGCTAGGTTGGAATACCAGTAACAGTTTGTTCTAAGATAAATCTTTTGGTTCTTTTACAATACTATTTCCTTTTCTCACAATTTGATATTATCCTTTGCTAACTTCTAGTGGACTATCTCTGATAGGATTTTTTTTAGCTTTTGTCCTTTTAATTAAGGTATGGCTAGATTTGATTATGTAAGTGACTGAGGGGGTTATTTCATAAAAGTGTGAACAGGTGCATTCGATACTCTTCTGCAGAATGAGGGCTGATAAAGTGAAGAGATACCAGACAAGAAAAGCAACATTCCTGAGTTCTCTCTATCTCCCTGAGGAGTTAGTTAAAGCTAACTCTGAACTGCAAGTGATGCCTGTGTTTTAATAAAAATATTTTTCTGGCTTAAGATACAGACTAGATCTGTTTGTTTGAAGACAATTACTGTTTGCTTGCTAACAAACACCAGAAGGGGCTTTGTCATTTGAGTAATTCCTCACGACAGAAATAGTACTCTTATGTTTCAATAGGTCATCTGTTTCCAAAGCAGGCACAATTTAATGTTTAAATAACAATATGGTAAATATTGGCATTGCAGAAAGAGTACAACTAATAATATATATAATCAATTCAAATGTGCAAATGACAGAATAACCCTCTGCTAATCATTCCTGCCAATTAAATATCACATTGCTGGATTAAACAGGCTATTAATGACATCATGTATGCTCTTCTCCTAGAACTTTAGCTCTACTTTGAGGTTATGCAAGATACCAATGCCACAAATGCAGGTATTATATGTGGGACTGGCATTATTTAATATTTTGATTTGTAATAAAACAGATTTGGTATTACTCCTTATATGTGTCATCGTCCGCCCCCCTTTTCATGCGGTTTATTTGTCAGTTTCAAATATATTTATTTATTAAAGTATTTATTTAAAAATGTAATTTAGGATTCTGATTTATTTAAGGCACCAAAGTTTTTATGAAATACAAACCAAATAATTTACAATAATGCTCTATTTTTACTAATGTTATTTCTCTTTTATTACCTGACATAGATCAATCAGGTTCTTGGATAACATGGTTTAATGTCTCTGATTAATCCTCTCAACAGATTTCAAATTTTGTTAATGCTTTGGAAAGCATTTCAACCTGCCAAAAGATCAGCACCTCTTAAATATTGCATTGCGAACATGTCATTTCTATCTGATACAGCATTCTGAATCACAAAAATTAAACCTATGCATATGGCAAAATTCATGTACCCTGTGGTGCCTTCTGCAGGGGAAACATACACTACTGTATTGTTAATAATCCAAATATGAGGACCCAGCTGTTCATGGAGTTTACAGGGCTTGCTTGAAATCTTTTAGGTTTATTGCATCCAATTTACAATTCAAATTGTTTCCATACTACTCGTTTTACCAAACTAATCTTTATTAAATGGGAAAAAATAAACCTCTAATCAGTTTATATTGTTTTTGAACTGTTTAATTAATTCATTTTATACATTTTGCATTGCATTGAAAAGCAGTATAATAGGGTATCATTGGATTATTATGGATTGCTACTAACAAAGTTTCAGTTTTACAACTGTTTACAATAAATTTATGATTCTGCCACTGTTGGTGTCTACACAAAAGACATTGATGTATGTACTGAAAGTCTTCAGGAGAATTCACCAATATGCTCTGAGCATTATTCCCTGGACTGTAAATAATTTTTCACTTAGAACTTTCTCTCCAAAAGAACAACACTTGGTTGTGCAAATTGCTTACATATTATAACTGACTCTTCCAGTAAACTACAATATATACATTAACTGTAATACTTAATAACACTTCTCCACATTATTGTCACCACTGGGAATATATCCATAGGGATGACAGCACTTTAGATACTGCTCCTCATGAGGGCTTATCACTGGGAGCTCATCAGCATCCGTTAATTATTTTAATAACCTCCAGTGTCCAAAATAATATTGTTTGAAAATCTACTTTGTTTAGCATTTACTGGTAGAGGGGAAACAGAATTATATAAAGCAGCTTCTCATTGGTTGCTATTGATTACTAGACCTCTGTAAAGTTTGCCCCTCTTGATGAATTCTCCATTTTGTCTCTGGCTGCATCTTCACGAGCACAGAATTCTCTGGCTCCATAAACAAACTATAATTTTCAGCAGTGCAACCAGGTGAGCTTGTAATTGCAGAGATACAGAGACCCGTGCAAGAAAGGCAGAAAATGGTACTTTTATACAGAAATCATATTAAAATTGCTTATTCTTAGACACTAATTAAAAGTAAACAATACAAGTAATAAAAATGAAACAAGATTATATAAAAATGCAGAATTCATTGGTGATCATTTCCATTTAAGGGGGTAATTCAGCATACTCCGAACTTACCCTCCGATGCTTCGCCTCTGTTTGCAGACACTGTTATGCTCTTGCTGATGTGCTGCGCGTGGACATCAGTGAATGCTTTAAAGGGATTCCAGTCTCGGCGAGGCTCATGAGGCTCAACTCGAGTCGCCTCGCGAGACTGGAATTCCTTTAAAGCGTTCGCTGATGTCAGAGCGAGCGCATAACAGTGTCTGCGAACAGAGGCGAAGCATCGGAGGGTAAGTTTGGAGTATGCTGAATTACCCCCTAAATCAGTGGTCGGCAATCTTCTCCGAGGAGGGAGCCATTTGTCTCCCTCCTCCACCTCTGCCAATTGATTGGGAGCCGCACAGGGGGAGGAACTTATGTGGTCTTGATCACATGACCTTTGACGTCCCATCACAAGAGACATCAAAGGCCGGGGGCGGGTGGGAGGGCAGCTCAGTCGGAGCCGCACGCCACGGCGAAAGAGCCAAATGTGGCTTGCGAGCCGCGGTTTGCCGACCGCTGCCCTAAATAATTTTCTCATACAGGAAGTAATTCAGTTTAATGATCAACTTCTTATGCTATTTATATAAATTTGACAATTATGGTTTTTCCACATACACAGTAATCCAGTCTCCATATCATACAGTATTATTATGGTATATTTATATTTCACACACTTTGAATAGAATTACCTTATAGCTATTAAAGTACCTCTGGGGAGAAAATGTTTAATTAAATGCAAAGTGGAACATGCATTCACTTTTTATTTCCCTGTACAGTCTGCTATGCTAATTGATTTAAGGAACTCTGTCCTCCGTTAACATTATAGTTGTAAATATTTGTGTATTCCCAATTGATTTTCTGTAATAATGGGAATTTTAATCACTCCAAGAACACATAATCACAGTTATTAATAAACATACAAAAAGAAATATACAGATGACACACTTATTTTGGAGCTCATTTATACTGGCAGCTTTAATTGCTGCTCAAAAAAAACAACACGTTTCTCCTGTGATAGTGGTTGCAGTCCATGTAATACAACTTATCATTGCAAACTTAATACAATTATTGCAACAATGTGGTTGTTTCCTCAGCTTTCTGGGATTTTTCTTTCATATGATGTCATGACCCAAAGATGTAGTCATTTGGGGGCAAAAGACTTGTAGTAGTCCACTATGTAATGTTAAAGGGTAACTAAAGTCCCAGGATGGGTTTTTGCCAGCCTAAAGTGGCACAAACACCCAAACAATTTTGGGTAAAAAAAAAAAAAAAGACAGCTTTATAAAAATGGCTGTATTATTATATTACTGCAATTTTACTAACTAGTTCCAAAAACTTTTTGACTTTTATAATTATCCCACTTTGTATTTACTGTCTTGTAAATGCATCACAGCTACATAGTAGCCATGGACAATCCCTTACTTATCCACTGTAGTGGGAAAAAAACAATCTAACTTTGTTAAAAAAATATATATCAATGGAAAAAGAGTTGATTCCAGGCACAACTGTAATTCCCAAATGCCCCATGGGACACCTACTGTAATATAAACATTTTAACCTTGTTCTTGTTTCCCTGAAAAACCTGGTGATAGGTGGGGTTGTCTCTTCCAGCCCACTGCCTGATACTGCTAGTGTGAAAATCTGAGCAATTAGCATACTGCATTGGATCTTAATCTGTGTCGTTATTCTTAAATGATTTGCTTCTTTATTGCAAAAATTCCCAGGTACCAATATTATATTATTATTGTACCAATTCTTTAAAAAGTGGCCATAGCCAAGTGACATAGTATTAATGTACTAACCTGTTTTACCGTGGGGGGGAGTAGTTGTATTATTTTTCTCTTTATAAGGGACACAGTACTTCCCCCATACTTGTTTTAAAGGAAATCCTTGTAGTGTTTTTGTTACACAAACTGCTTCTTTTATTGATACATTAGAGGTCTCTGGGAGCTTTCTAAGATGAGCACTGTTTTCAGAAAAAGTATCCCCTAAGGAGTATGCAGACTAGTCCCCACATATGGTGTTTGGATGTGGGCTGCAATTTCTTAAAAAAGTAGTTCCCCTATCGGAAGAGTTTTTAAAAGGACATTTGTGTTTTTTGAAAGCTATCCCTTTTAAAAGTTGCAGCCATGTAAGATATACTGAAGGGACTTTTGAATGCAAATTGTGTCGCACATTAGGAAGCCATGGCACAAGAAAACAGAATACCAATAGTGTAGAGGGTCTATGTCTGACAATATAATACTGAGAAACAAACCAAATCTCAGATGTGTGGTCTTGCATAAAAGGTTGGTGAGGTAAATTATGGTACCAAGCTTTATGCCATACCAAAATTATCGTGTAAATATAACTAAGCCATGGAAGGAAAATGAATCCTTCCTTGCTTTAAACAGGAAATAGAAAAATCCAGGGCCCAATATCCATGAGATTACAATCTCAGACACCATTTCACAGGTGCAACTACACTAGGTTTAGACCTGCCAGGCATGACTAATGTAATAAAGCATAACATTGTTACTGAGACCACTTTGTGAGTGAATTTAAATTAAATACTAAAAATCTATTTTTGTCCCTAAATGTTTACATTTTATGTGTACAACCAAGATGTACTGTACTGTACACAAGCAGTGTGCCTCAATCCAAGACTTTATGAATGTCATCTACGTGAATATCTTAGCATATCATTATAAGATTAATGGAAGATGCTAGAAATAAGGTGATAATGTGAGAGCGATCTAATATCACCTTATTTGCACAACAGTTCAAGGAAAATAAAAATTAATCAAAACACAATCCTCCAGTGCTCTGGTTCATTAACTGGAACACAATTACAATTACTTTTATAATGACTAATTTGCTATTGCATTTTAAAAAATGTGTATGTCTATATTTTATATACTGAATATATTTATATTTGCATTTTGAACTTCTTTGGAATGGAAGCCTGATGCAGGAACAACAGCTTTATTTAGGCAGTAAAAGGTATCACATTTATTATAATCTTCAAAACTTATTTTTTGGAAGGAAATCAAAAATTCTACTGTAAAATAAAAGTTATATGGGATTTGAAACCACGGGAGACTATGAAGACAAAACAAAATAATAAAATGTAAACAAACACAACAAAAGAATTCAAAATGACTACTTTTTTTGCTAAATCTCTTGTAATTAATGTTTTGGGGTCAAAAAGAGTCTTATTTCTTTTTAACTTGTTGGATATTGAATGGTACTGTCGCTAGAAATAGGTTGGACAGTAACAGGTGTCCACTGGGTACAAGGGATACTAGGAAGGAAATAAAAATGTGTTTTTTACTTATTTTATGTAATTCATAGAAAACCTCAATTCCACATCTTCTATTACAGAAATTATGTTTGGTTGTTTGGTTGAAGTCAATTATTAAAAAAGAAGAAGCGACTTTGAAGAATTTAGCTTTTGCTTTGACATCTAAACGATATCATCTTTTGAATGAATAAGGAAAAAGTTTCTTTCTTCTTTTGAAAGCATTCCTTGCTGCATATTCTTTTATCAGGGTTGCTAAACTGTTTAAAAGAAAGCTTTGTGGCCTGAAACAGAAATCTAGGGAAGATGACCTTGACAAAAGAAATACAAAAACTGCAACACATACAGTACTGTAGTATATTTTCATTTGTTTCACAAAACAAAATTGTATCTCCTTTCTATTAATTAATACATCTTTATCTGATACAAAACAGGGTGTAATACAGACTAACTTTATTTATACACATGTAACACTGTGGTTGCTCCGGTCCCAGGATTTGAACCATGGACGTCCTGTCGACAGGAAGTGATCATACATCCTTGCTATGGAACCACCTGAGATTTCTTGTCTTACTGATTTTCTAGTGCCTGATCTCAGCCCTGCTTGATTCTGTTTTGCCACCTTGCACAGGTGCTTTGAATTGTAAGACTCATTACTTCCATCTGGTAGCTAGTTGCCAATCCCCAAAAGGTTCTGCCTATATATATACTCTGCAGGCTGGCTGTGCCATTGCCTGAGTATAGGTTCTGTTTCCTGATTCTGCTTCATTCCTGTTTCTCCTTGCACTTTGTGTTTTGCCTGCTGGTATCCAATCCTCCCTGGGGAGTTCTCTGCTAAGTCTGCCTGTCTCCAGTTTTAGTCTCTTTCTCCTTGTGTACCTTGTTTTGGTAATCCTGTTCTCAGAAATTCCCTCCTACTCCTCTACCACCACCTCAGCACCACCAGTGGGTGGCTCCCCCAGGGGCCACTGCTTAGGGATCCCCTAGTAGTAAAGGCCATATCCTTTTGTGGGGGTTAAGGGTGAAGACCAGGGATCCCTTAGACTCTGCGTCTTCGGTGGGGCCCATGCCAAACCAGCTGTTGTGCCCTAAAAACTCCAAGTTATTCTGACAATACATTAATGAGGTACTTTATTCTTAATATTAAACATTTTTAGTATTTAGAACTCTACTGCAGCCATCCCCAGCCTTTGCTGGATCAGAGACCGGTTTTCAGGATCCACGATCCAGCAAAGGTTTGATAAAGGGTGGGTGGGGCAATGCGTATTGCCAGATGCATGATCACCATCATGTAGCTTGGAGGTAAGGGACATGGAGACTGGCATTTGGGGACATTTGCTCTACTGTATAGGTTGTATAATGTAGCTACTGCTGTAATTTTCCAAAAGACTTCAAATGAATATCTTTACTAATCTCAGCTAAAATAAATGAATCAACCAAGCTCTTGCTGATGCCAGTACCTTATCTAGGTGTCAGTTCTGCTACTTGAGCTTGCATTACTGTAAATATGTCTAAATTTCACAATGAAATTGGGTTCTGAATTCCAAAATGCTGATTATAAATAATTAAAATGAAATTAAAAAACAGCCAAAATCACATTTAAAGATTAGTTACTGCTGCAATAACCCCCCCCCCCCCCCCCCCCCCCAACATCACCCCTCACCCAGCTCTAGGATATTGCCTATTTTGAGTAATAATTTTTAGCTTAGCTGAGCACAAAAAGTTAAATAAACAGTGCTTCAGCAATATATCATTCAAATTAGGCGATATCAGTAAAAGAATAGCAATACTTTTTTATAACTTGTTGAAATGGTCAAAAAGAGGAAAAAGCAGAGCAAATTTTTCCCTCTTTTTGACTATTTCAACTTCTATAAATTTCCCACTTAGGGAGAAATTTTCTAAGATGTTTTTGCTTGGTTTTAGCCATTTCTAACCTGATATTTTCATTTTCTGTAGGTCTCTAGATGGAAAGTGAGGCCTTCAGGCAGAGAAGTACTGCAGTCAACATTGTAACAAGAGAAAATAATGTAAATAAGAAATGATTAAAATGTTTAAATTTAGTTTAGCTGGTTGCGCACACATGTTAGCGCTATTTAGAAGATTTCTAGTTGGCTCTTCCAGTATTTCATATACAGTTCTTGTTAAACAGTCTCCATCCAAAATAGTGTATATATACGTATACTGTGTGTATATATATATATATATATATATATATATACTGTATATAGTATATATAGTTTTTATGTAATGTTTGGACCTCCTGCATCATCGTCCTTACATATAAATAGAATTTGTGTAGCTTGTGCAGGGGGTATCATCATTTTGAGCAGATTTTAGATATATTTTCTATTTCATATACTGTACCTGTAGAATGTGAGGTTGTAATTGTTTTGTAGATATTGTTCAGAGATTATTTTTGGAAAAATTATAGATTTTATATATAAATAATTATTAGATTCATTTTAAAAGGTAAAAATCTTGGCAAATAAAAACAATAATTTTGAAAATAATCCTTTTTATTTTTTCTAACAAATTTTTGTTTCAGTACTTGTTAATACCTTTTTCAGTATGCTGAAATGGTTTTATTTATGACGTTTAATCCTATTTCCATAACACGCTATTTTCACAGCTTATTTTAAAGCACAACTTTTAAATACTCTGTTTCATGTTAATGAAAAATAAATTGCCTACTACCTGGGTCTTATTTATTTTGTTTCCAGTCTCTGTGTCTCTCATTTATTTTGGGAAATGAAGGGCTCTTTGTATCAAAGACAAATTAATTGAAATAATATTTCCCTGAACAGAATTGTAAACCATTCATTTAAATATATATTTGAGCTCTGCAAACCAAGATTATTTTCAGTAAATTTATATTTAAAGGAGAATTACTACCATAAAAGCTAGTTTCATATCATGTTTATTATGCAATTTAACTTTAAATATCACTTTGATGAAAATTAGTTCAGACTAATTTAGTTTTACATTAAGACTTTCTGAAAACCCTGAGATGAAGGTTTTTAATAGTCTGGCAAATACCCATATTAAGGGTACTTTTTTACTGCGGTGACTCAGTGGTTAGCACCGTTGTCTTGCAACACTGGGTTCTGGGTTCAATTCTACCCTGGACTGAATCTGCATGGAGTTTGTATGTTCTCCCCACACTTGTGTGGATTTCCTTTGGGCACTCCGGTTTCCTCCCATAATCCAAAAACATATATCTGTATCTGTCTATGTGTGTGAATAGGGAGACTAGATTATAAGCTCCATGGGGCAGAGATTAAAGTGAATGATGAATCTCTGTGCTCTATTGCGTAATATATCAGCGCTATATAAATGAATAAATACAATACATACAATACATTTTTGAAGCACTTACTGCAGCAGTTACTGAGGGTCAGTGGTTTTGGTCAGTCCTAACAGATTTAGCAACCAGTTTTGCAGTAACAATAAATATGGTGCTAAAATCACCTATTATCATTTCTCAGAGTTTCACTGCATTTATTTATACATATATACGTAGGCTGCATGTCACTTGGCATTGTAATATTACCCTTTTTAACTAGATTACTGATCAGTTGTCGCAGTCGCGACTTTATTATGGGAAAATTGTTGCAATATTAACAATAAAAATTTGTTGCAACTTTAGAATGGGGAAATTGTAGCGGATTTGCTATGGGAATTTGCTGTTTGCGAATTCGACAGTCGAATTCGCACTTTAGTGAATAACCCCCTAAGACTTCAGTATCACCTTCATGCAGATGTTACCCAAATTTACCTCTGCATCTGAAATTTAGACTTATATCTCTAACTGGATCCAAGCATTGTTCTTTTGGTTGACCCAGTGGCACCTCAAGTGAAATTATACTGAAACAGAAGTGATCATTTTTCCACCTAAACCTGGGCCTACTTCCACCTTTTCCATTCTGATTGATGATTTGCTCATTAACCCTGTTACTTTTGCATGGAGATTGGACTATGGTAACATGCTTCAAACTGGTATACACAAGAGTTTCACTTTCCCCCACTGCAGTCCATTTTCAATTTTGCTACCAGAATTCCACCCCTCTTTCTCCAGAAGGAGCATACTTCCTCATAAAATCTGTCTATTCTATGGATCTCCATTAAAAATTTACATTTTTACAGCACCTTCCTTTTGACATTAAAATCACCACATCCAATTTCCCTCCCTACATCTCTTAACATACAGTATATGCCTTTATGATCCTAGTTGGTTTCTCAGCAATTCTTCCCTTTTGTATCTTAAGCCCTTCTCTTTTGATGCCCCATATCTCTGAAAATCTATACCCCTCTACCACTGTCAAGAACAATCCCTCAATACAGTCAAAGCCAAACAGAAATCTTACTTCTTAGAGCATTAGCACTATTTCTTTGTTCACATATGCCTGAAGTATTTCTATTTATGATTGGTTTTCATG
This sequence comes from Pipa parva, assembly GCA_019650415.1. Taxonomy (NCBI): domain Eukaryota; kingdom Metazoa; phylum Chordata; class Amphibia; order Anura; family Pipidae; genus Pipa; species Pipa parva. Next base: position 2,628 of record WMED01015218.1, on the reverse strand, counting down.
AGCTAATGATGCAGCACTTTGTTTACCAAAACTATCTTATCTTGTATGTAAGTTCCCCTTCCTTTTAGATTGATGGAGTTGATGTCTTCATCATCTTGTTTCAGTCATTGTCTGGCACTGAGAGGTATGTAACTTCACAATTCGTAATTGTATTTATTTGTGCTATGTTGAGCATTTCCTGTTTCTGAATTATAATCATATTGTTTAAGTGTTCAGCACTGCCTAACCCTGCAACGTGTATAAATACATTTTATACATACATACATTATTTTAGCTCAGATATACCAGTAAATTATGACTGCTGAATGGCATATATTAGGCATTTCAATTAGGTTACATGGTTTTGTAACTATATACTAAGGAAAGCAACCGCTATCAGGCCAATGGGGGAAGAGAGCCCAAGACTGCCCTCCAGCAAACTGAAAACAGGTAATATCTAGAGAAATATTTGTGTAGCAATATTCATAAAGCAATACTGTATGTGAAATATAAACTGATTAAATTAAATAATTTTTAAACATTTTTGAATTGTTTCACTTATCTCTACTGATATTTCTCTTAAAAGGTACATAAATAAAATAATTAAGCCATTCCAGTTTGAAACAATGATAGAAATACATTTTCTAAATGGCTCATATTGTGTAAACCACTTAAAATGGATTTAGAAGGAGGTGTGGAACTAATACAGTAACTGTTGTATGTTGCAAGCAGAACATCCATTTTTCATTTGATAATGAAACAAAACTTGAATAAAGAAGTAAAGCACCAAGTAAAAGAAGACTTGACAGAGTGTGACCACTCACCATATACCAAATATAAATATCAATATCGATGTCTCTTTCCAATGGGGAAATAATTTGGACTTATGTTAAATGACAGGACCAATTCCATAGGGAATAATGGGTTTACGCCAGCCTGAGGGTGGAAAATTCTTTTGGGTAATAAAATGTTTTTTGAATAGTTTAGTAAATAGGAGAAAAAAGCAGCTTTGTGCATTATAAAGGATAATGGACATTAAGGGGGGAATTCAGCAAGCTCCAAAGTGAGGCGAACACTACGCGCCTCACTTCGGAGCTTCATGAATTCCCCCCTAAACATCACCTTAGGGTTCCATTCTCTGCAGAACTGTTCTGTGGCCTAAGTGGTCAGTGGGTTGTGAGTGTGTGTAATAGTAGGACACATACGATAAAATAAGATAAAACCTTTGATCTGATATTTTATTTTGAATGGTCAAGCCAATTATGTACTTTATAATTTACTAAATATGATTATTCCTCTAAAAATCACAAAAAGTAAAACCAGCATTCCCTGCAGTTGGAATAATAAACTTTTTTTTTTTTAATAAATTCTTTTATTATAACAAATTTTGTATACATATATCCATTATTCTTGAAAATAAAAATTATAAACATGTATTTTACTTATACATTTGTAGCCTTATAAACTTGTATTTTCTTTGTTATATTTTGCATTCTTACAATGTAAATTGATAATTCTCAATTTAAATCATTGTTTCAAGTTATGCATTGTACATTTGTTTTGCATATTTAATAAATATGGACATGTATACATTTTATGAAAATTGTGTGTTTTTATTATTTTCTTCTTTCTCTTTCTGCCCTTTCCCCTGTCACCAATTTGTTTTAAACAAGTTAGAATGTAATAGGTGGGTCACCACTCAGAATTTTTGATGAATACCATGATGTGTATTGAAATTGTGATATTAGGACTTTTTTGATTTCGTTGGGAAGTGAGTTGATATACAGGTTCCATATTTGGGAGAGAACTGTCCCATTCCTGAGGCTTATTATTCTTACAGCAAGGATTGATGGTTTTACTTTATGTGATTGTCAGTGGAACTATTATATTTGCCATTTTATGTGGTTGCAAAATGACCGTCCCCAAAATCTCCATATTAAAAAGTGTAAAAGTTAAATAACCACAGAGTATTTGTGTACATTTTATTTTGGATATATTTTTAAATTAGTGTGCATCTGTCTCTCCTTTTTTTATCTAGGACTTTTAAACTGACTATTCCAAGATTCTAATGCTATCAAATTACTATAACTCTAAACTTGATTTCTGTGGCTGTAAATACTAACTTTTCCAGACCACATTCTTTCCATTATTTATAGTGTGAGTTGCATCATGGTATTCAACTGTGTTTAGAAATATATCACAGTGTATTAGTTTTACAGCAGTAAAATAAAGTATCCTTGAAGTACATTTCAATGTCAAGTTAGTTGATCATTGAAGTATTCCATACAAGTTTAGTGAGCCTTCCTTGGGTACAAATTGCAATTGGAAATAAATACCTAAGGAAAGGCTTATTCAGATTTGAAACATGCTTAGCGTATTATACATGTCAGCAAAATGATAAACTAAAGTTATTTCTATTGTATTTTCTATGCTGATTAAACCAAATAATACAAGAGTAAAACATACTACCTTTGGATTCACCATGTACTCTATTTTTGAGTCATGGTGTGGGATAAAATTAATACATTTACAATAATGTTTTTTTTTTTATATATCTGTCATTTCTATTCTTTAAATTATTTAAAGTACTATAATTTTACAAACCCCAAAATCAGAAAAGTTGGCACGTTGTGTAAATCGTAAATAAAA
>WMED01015217.1:0-13729 GCA_019650415.1 Pipa parva | reverse complement strand
ATGCTATGAATATTTATGAGCCGGCAGACGTCATTCCGTTGCGTGACACGTCTGCCGGCCAATATTGCCAGAGCTGCCTCTGAATAAGTTAGAACTAAAACTAAACCAAAAATACCCAATAACGATACATTAAAAACATTTTTGTTTTAAGGAAAATATATAAACTTTGAAAAAGAAATGAAAGTGTCAGGTAGTTCCACTTTAATGATATCATTTTTATATGAACTTTAAGATTTCAGTAGACATGGAATTTAAAAAAACGAGTTTACTCCAAACTCACCGTTTTAGCAGTTGAGAATTTAAGGCTGTAAGCTATTTCATTTTGAAAGACATTTGTCCATTTCACTGTTAGTGATAATGATAATATAGTGCATCTCGCACTGTGGTGATGTGATTGGCACTGTTGTGTATTCACCAGTTATGAGCTTGGTTGCCCTTGTCATTTGACTTCGATAGAATTGATCACATAAGCATGTCAACATATAGAAATTACTTTAGTGCTGCATGTGACCTAATAACAAATGTTGGTTATTACACATTTAATGAGTAATTAAATACACTTCCTCTCCATTCTAGCTTTCCAGTCAAATTAGTATGAGCAGTCATCCTTCTAGAGAAAGCTGCGTCATAACTGAGCCACAGATCTTTAATCTGCAATGTGTCCTTGCATTCAAATCTTGTAAAAATAAACCTTTTTCTAAGCATCATAAATATTTTTAGAATAGTCAATTAGAGATCGTTTGCTAGAAAAGATCCTGCATTTCAAGCAGAAGGAATTGCTGATTCACAAAGTTGTCTGCTTTTTCAAACTAATGCACAATTAAGGTTATTCGCAAGGAGCAGCCTCTTCCCAGATCTCATTTATGTCAGGAAATCAATAGTGAAGAATTTACTTGCTCACAGCTTGCAATAAATTGAGATATCCTGGGATTGAATAACACTAAGTAAATAAGTTTTGAAGTGCAGAATGAGAATGTAGGCAATGCTTTTCAGATATATATAGATAGATATAGGTATATATAGATAGATATAATCTCTCATCAGCAGATATAACTGCAGAGCTGTAAACACATGCTGTCATAAATATGGATCAGCTGCTTAAATAAATTGCCCATTTAGTGCTAATCTGCATCATCATTTGAGTTGTTTCTCAGAGCATCAGAGAATACTTTCTCTTAGGGCTATAGCACTATGCAGTCATCATAAATAAAATGCCTTCAAACAGCCTGCCCTAGAGCTACCGTTTACTTAATGCTCCACCTCCAGCAGTCACTTCCTGTTTTGTGAAAGGGTGTTTTACTGTATGGAAGCTCCCACTAGCCTAGTTTCTCAAAGTACAACTCTGCTCACAAAACAGGCAGCATTTGTCATTGGTGTAGAACAGTGGTTTTCAACCTTTTTTTTTTTTTTTGCCGCGACCCTTTATCCATGACCACGACCGTGACAATAATTCCATAGCAAAGTCGTGACTGCAACAGTATTCACTAATCATATGAGAACATTGTCGCGGTCACGACTTTACTATAGAACTATTGTTGCGGTCGCAGATAAATGGTATCGGAAATCCGCGACAACTCCCAGGGGGGTGTTAGGCGACCCTTGGCAAATTGTCATTCGACCCGAAAAGGGGTCACACCCCCAGGTTGAGAACCACTGGTGTAGAAGATAATTATTTAAAATATTTAGATTGTTAGCTCTATGGGGCAGGAAACTCCATCCTCTTGCTTCAGTCATGACTTGGCACTTAGAGTGATGTATTTTATTAATAATATGCTTGTAATTTACTTCACTTGTTCTTTGTTATGCACTTCCCTTGTCTGTATTATTACTGTATTGTTGGATTGTACAGCGCTGCGTAACCTTGTGGCGCTTTATAAATAAAAATATACAATACAATATAAAGTGAATGAGGGGAGCTTTGGGGCAGGCTATTGAGGAATTTAGTGCAGTTGCCATAAATGAAAAAAGATGTGCATCAAACCACATAGTTTGCCATTGTCCTTGACATTTTTTTACACAATAGATTGTATTTTAGATAAATCTTTATTTGTGTACAGTGTGTCTGAATAGCATTTCAGCTGAAGGTATAACTTCATGGTACATGTTATCAGAACAACGTTAGATAGCAAAAGACTACCAGCAAATGAGCAATAGAAATCAATTCAGTGCATCCAACAGTCACTCTGTAGTCCAGCTATCATGTGCCTCTGGTCTTTTTTTATGTATAAAAATTACATTGTTTTTCAGTCCTGGAGTATTGCTATCATCTAAGGAGCCTAGGAAACAGTGACATACCAGTAGGGATAGCAGGGGGATGGATAGTCCTGGAAGCTTGCTGAGTTTCACCTGCAGAATGCCACGATCATGATGCAAATCACATCATTAAGCCCGGTCCCTGGCTGAGTAAGTGGGAACATAAGGGGTGGGCTCCACAGAAAGTTCCCATGTATGGGGCTTCATGCTGAACTAGTGGTGGCACTAGGGAATGTTATTCTGCCTAACACATTGCAGACAGTCCAGTGGAAAAATGAGCTATTATATAGTACCCTATAATGCATTATCTCACAGTTTTCCACATTTGCAAAAATGCATAAATACCCCACAAAACGCCCGAGTGTTTCTCCCAATTAATTACCTCAGGCAGCGCTGACCACTGCATCCATTTTTCACCACAGGCATTCTACAGTGAGAATATACGTAGGTTCACTGGTTCTTTCCTGTGGTAAAATGCCTGATAAACAAAGAGGACACAGCACCACCGCTAACTGATGTAAGTAGGGGAATCGCTAAGACGTTTGGTGAGCTTTTTATGCGTTTTGCTGCACACGGAAATTCACAGGTGAACAAATCCATAGAGCCGCGGCTGTGCCACAAAATTCACTCCATAGACCATTTCATAGGTTAAAACAAATAGTGGTTAACAAAAAGGTTATACTAAAAGGAAAAAGAGAACATTTTGTGAGTGAGTTGTCTCTCTGTATAGACATACATAAACCTATTTGCTTACATGCTTAGGCTCCATGTGTCTCTCTGACATTCACTAGGTGTGTACAACTAGGCCTGTAGAGAATATTGGTCCCTTTTAACTAATACACATAGGAACAAAAGTACAAGTGTGAACAACATGTTTGCTGTGTCTGAGTCCAGTAATCCCTGCAGAACATGTAGATGACATGTTACATACAACAAAAATGCGTAACCATGTACAGTGCAGATAAACGGCCTGTGCGCCTGAGCCATTAGATTTTCCTTTTAATTTTGTATTTATTTTTACAGAACCAAACATTGTCTCTAAAGAAAACAAAAAGTGACATAATTGCACCTTGTAAAAGCTTCTCCCTTTATAAGGAGAAATTGGGCACCTTTTGTGATGTAGGTTTAAAGGGGCATTATAGTGCTGATATAATTGCACACATACATACAAAACTCCTTTATACTAAGCCAATTGTTGACACAAACAGTTAAAAAAAATATTTAATAAGAAATAATACTTTCCGTTTGTTTCCCTTAATTAGTTTTCCTGAGAGCTGACATTTTCTAACCCCTGCTGCCCCTCCTCTTTCAGTTCTGTAAGTTAGGCAACATCAGAAGAAAAATCTGCCTGTCTGCTATTGGTTAAGCAGTGTGTGCTGAACTTTTGGCTGCATAAATTAAGCTTGGAATGCAGGAGATTACAGAGGGAAAGCTGACTTGTGCACATGTAGTAAGTAGGACAAAAATGTCTAGAGGGAGGGTACCTTTTCATGGAAAACTGGCCAGTCCACATCACACACACATTTCCTGGTGTGGGAGTTTATCAGTGCTGCCTACTCAATCATTCTGCATCACATGAAGCAACTAATGGGCACAAGCACTTCTCATTAAGGTATTGTACTACATATGTAAAGATGTAATCTGCCTATAGTTCCCCTTTAATATTGGAAGTTGCATGCAAACAGCCTCATGCTTTTTTTCTAGCACCAATGGAGCATCTCCTTTAATGTATTACAATGATTAGGGGATAAAGCCATATTCCTTTCAGTGGACAGTATCTGGTTTGGCTGCTTCCACAGCGACCCAGAGCATTGATTTCTGGTGACTTTCAGAGGGCAATTCATTGCTGCATGAAAGCTTGACCATCTGGCACTACCCTAAGGTATTACAATGCTACTAAAGATCATGAAAGACTTGACATAAATCTGCTTTTAGTCAAAGGTGCACAAATATAGTCTGATTAAAGTGTGTGTGCACACGCTGAACCACGTGTAATTCAGTATCCGTATAGTCTTTATATCATAGTCTAATAATATTTTTGAAGACAATTTTGTAAAAATGTTTCATTGAAATATTTTCCATGAGATTAAAATGATCACTGTAAATTATTTCTATCCAAACAGGGAAATAATCGGTTATGTGTGTAATTATGGGGTTAAACAAGTGCAAATCTGGGGGCAATTTTCAACCAGCAATAATCTCTGTGGGTTTACTTGGCACAATACTTATTATTACTGATATAACACTTGGCAGGAATGCTTAATTACTCAGCAATCTTTGCCTGTCCTAATTTTACCCCTTCTTCTCTTTTTAAGGGACATTTAACAAATAACAGAATCCTGTATGCACATTTCATGCTTTGCTATGAAGGATACTATCATCCCCTGAAAGGTTCAATTTTAAGATTACAGGGTATGTTCATCCTCCCATTGGTTTCTGTTGAATATTTCCATTGAAATTATTAATCGGCACGATTTTTTATTACTGATGGTATATAGTAATATTCATTCATTTAAATGTGTACTGTGTTGAAGACAAATGTTTTCACATAGACTGTTTGGGGCATATTATAAAGACAGCTAATACCTTTGTAATAAAGTGATATAGGACCTGCTGTAAATAAGTCATTCCCCTATGCATACACAACTGATTATATCTACCAAAATTAAAGGTATTGTTTTCTTAACTTTAGTAAGCTCTCCAGATTGTTTTGAGGCACAAACAACACTTTTTTTTTTTTTAATTTAGATTTTTCTCTTAAAATCGCTTCCATTCAAATAAAAGTGTTACATGATAGCAGACGCTTGTGTTGACAGATTTAGCAAAGTCTGCCACACTGTTCAGTTAAGATTATTCCGTTTGAATTGTAAGCTTTGGAGCCTGCCTTTTTAGTGTATGCTTTCTACCCAGGCAAGTTACCTGCAGCCTGAATTTTACTGGCATTTCTAAGAGAAGCTGTTTCTGATATTTTTATTCCTTCTGCCAAAGTTAATCAATCTTTTAACCATCCTGCTGCTTTGAACTACATTTCCCAGTGACTGATGTTGCAAAAATGTGATTTCTGGCTTCATTATTTTATTGTTTATTGTTGCACGATATACCTTTTTGTCTTTCCCAGTGAAATTTAAACTGCATCCCTCCAATTCCAAGTTTACTGTAAGTTGCAGTGAAAAAGCGAAGATCTATTGTTTACAGTAAAAACCTCGGTTTGAAACGTGTGTGTGTGTTATGATGCAGTCCAATGCTTCCTTCCAGATTGTTTGTTTGTTTTTTCCAAATATTGCATTAACAACCAAGAAACCAAGCTAAATTCTTTGCAGGTTTGGCACCTATGAGTACAGCTGCTTTGCTATTTTTCATTGCCAAAATTACCAAAACAACACTTGTAATAGCCCTGATTGTGAAATGTGCTATATACAAAACTGGGATAATTTATATCCCTTGGGTCTTTTTCTGTGTTGCTAATGGCAGTCTGCCAATTTCAGACTTTGCTTAATATTATTTAGAGTGTGACTTAGGGCTTGAAAGGAAGGAAATTATAAATACGGCACATGTTTTATTTTTTGACACTCCTAAACATTTATATAAAGGGATATTCTCAACTCTGAAAAATTACTGCCTTCAGTGTGAAGCAGAGTGAGTGCTTACCCACAGGCCTTTATGGCATGTGCATAAATCTATGTCTGAGAGTTGACTGCAAATAACAAAAAAAAAAAATCTATATATTCCCCACCCCCTTGGTGGCCAATGAGCAATTTGACCAAATCAATATTAATGGTCTAACTTCTAATTCTCATTTGGAGATGAGGTTGGTCTCAGCGGAAGCAAATATGGCCTAGGAATGGCCCTGGCTGTGCTTTTTAGCATTCGTTTCCAGGAACACATTTAGGGGACTATGTCAACCAGGGCGTAGCATTTATTGAGGTATAGTAACTTATAACAACCAACTGACAGGTAGCATTTACTGGTGTAGGGGATCCAAAATAATAAGCCAAACACTGGTTATTATGTATCAATAGACCTCAGTAAATCATTGCCCTCACGTTGATACAATCGCCAATGATGTGTCTTAAAGATCTTTAAATATGTACCTTTTTACAAAAAACAGAGAATAGAGTTTTGTGCACCATCCTTTTTCTCAATCTTTTAATGTTCCTCTGTTAGAGATGGGTATAATTCTTGTGCTTGGTTTTCAGTTTTTGTTGAGCAGACACAATACAACATGATACAGTATCTGCAGAAGCTTTATGTATTGGTATGCTGATGTGATAAAACTAGTTGAGGTCTGGAATAGAAGATTGTTAGTTTTTGAAAACCTTTTAACCAGTTTCTGCTACAATGTGCAAGGCATCTTGGATGCTGTGGTGATGCCCTTGTAGCTGGCATTAGCATTTGTGCCAATAGTACTTTATGTATTTGGTGAATCAACAGTATACAGTAATGCTCTCAGGGGCTGCTTTTTCATATACCCTAAGACAGTCAAAAGTTGTGGTTTTAACAATGAAACTGGGGGAAAAAAATAAAAGGCCACTATGGTAAAATAGGTTAAAGGGAACATTTCAGTTTGCAAAGAGAGCTAAACATGGCCCTTCGTCTTTGGTCACCTAAACTTTCAATTCAACTGCTACATCTGAGATGAGAATGAAAATGAAACCACCCCTAAGTCTCAGTCTTACCACAACATTGGATCCATTTGTACTTTTGAAATCCTTGGTTGTTACTTGTTTGGATTTGGGAAGTGAATTTACCTGGCCATAGGACAATGAAATTCAGTGGTTTTCCAGGTACTCGACCCTCTGGAAACTTATTTCTATATATGAGTGCACATTGCCTTTGTTTCATCTCCATGTACAATGCTTTTCTGCCCTGTCATGGCTCACCTAATGTCACTTTAAAAGGATATTCTCATTTGATAATGATATTTCAGTTCTGTCACACCCACAGCCCTGCATTGTTTATGCTACTAATGATGAGCTATTTCTCATGAAATTTCTATGTTAAGTGGCTTGTTATGACACCATTGCCTGATTCAGGCTATCTTCCTCTTATTGAGACTTTTTCATTCTGAATTAAGCCATAAAGTGAGATAGGACTGTTGTGTTGGTAAAGAGACAGCAGACAAAAGCACAAAAGGAATGGAATTTTTTGGAATCCACTTTTCTAAGTAGTGTACCCAAAAATATTTTTCCTAGTGATAATATCCCTTTAAAGGTCACCCCATTTTAATCTCTCTCAAGGGCCCTATATTTACCAATTTTGGCCCCACATGCCTGTGGCAGGTTTGATCATTCTCACAGCCTTGACAGTTGTTGTTTGGCATTACAAAGAAGTCTAAAGATAACTAAGAATCCTGGCAGAGTTGGCATCAAACACAGAAATGCATCTGTCCGCTTTTCTCTCTCTCCCTTTCTCATAATATAGAGGCTCTCTTTAACACCAACATTTTTACAAAAGATGTTCCATAAGTGTGGTGAATTAAGAGATGCCATCAGCTTAAAATAGAAAAGCAATATAAAGGGAAACTGAAAATACAACATACAAAGAGCATGAACAGAGAAGGGGGGTAAGTATCCCTTTTAATGCTGCCTAAAATAGAGCATTTGCATGTAATACGAGCAGGGCCCTTGTCATAGAGTTGGCTTCTAGTTGGATGTCATGTGCAGACCAAAATGCTTCATTCATAAGCCAATTTTATTTCTTTTAACCCTTTTCACATGGAAGATTATCAATGCCTGATGTTGGCACTGTGCTTTTTCTGTTGACTGCCAATATGATAATGTACATTTACTTATAGTTAATATCTACTTTTATTAACAACTTGTATATCTAACCTAGAGGTGTGAAATTGTATGGAGGACACATACTGCAAATATAACAAAATGCATCTCGCAAATGCCTATTCTTTGGGAGCAATCTGGATATTCTGTCTACACAGTGTTTCTGCATTGGGCATGGCTTATTATTTCAACCATTAAAATTATGTATTCCAGGATAACTGGCCTTCTTTTAAGTATACAGGCATTTTATACCAGCGTCAAAACGCAAGGAAAGCATGCTTTATATTTACAGTGCTGACTTGCAGTAAAGTACTTGGCCCCTTTTAACATGCACAATTTCCTGCACAAAAATAGGATGTGGTTTCCCATTTTCAGGAAAAGTGGTTCAACTCTTTCTATATCACTGTCGCTATTGAAACCAGAGGGATGCCCTTCCATTGCATCTTGTGCCATTAGAAGTTGTAGAAGTAAAAAAAAAGAGTTCCGCTACACACCAGTCTGCTATGACCTGCGCAACTCTAGATTTGTATAGAACACCTTTGGCTTTATAATGCCTTTAGCCTGCCCTAAGGCACAGCGGGTGTGGTGTGCATGTGATTTATCTTTTGCTTGTGACTGAAGTTGCATTTTAATTATTGTTGTCTTTAAATATATTGCTGGTTTAACTCCATTGCATTCCAGATTCAATAATAATAATAAACTACTTAAAGGAACAGTTTAGTCACCAACAGTTAAAGTAAATTCATTATTTTTTTGCAGTACATATTATTCACCTACACTACACTGTGGTTGTTTTGAATTCGTAGCTGAGCTGTGGGATAATCCACAGAGGTTTTTTTTTTGTTTTCAACCATAGACAATAGTGAACCTAATTATGAACAGCTCAGCGACTAAACAACCAGTGTGGCCGTGGCCAAAGTTTCTTTGTGTAGCTGCTTCTCTGTCACCTACTTCCTCTCCAACAGCTTAGTCAGAATCTGAAGCCTGTGAATTGTAAGTAACCAATCTGAACCTTGCAAGTGTGCAACCATTCATTTTTCAGAATTCTCAAGCCCTTAAATAAAGTTAATGGCATGAGATTCCACAGGAAACCTGTGGAAAACCTATCGTGACTGCAGTACAGAAGATCACTTTAGGATCACTATATAGAAGGAAAGCGTTAGAAGTCAATCATAGAGTATTTCAGTACTGTGAACTGACCATGGAATAAAGGGTTTATGTCCTCTTACTGTACATAAACTCTCACAGAAATGTCTTGTACAAAAAGACAGACGTTACTTTTCCCAGGATTCACTTCATACCCCATCATATCTTCCAGTCTGTAAAGTTAACCCAGACTTCATTATTTGAATAGAGCATGTTAGCTTTAGCTTGATTTAGTAACGTGCCTGGAGAAGAGACCTAGTTGTCTTAAAAGCTTTCAAACAGATCCACCTTAGTGAGTAAATAAAGTGCTGATTGTACATAAGCCTAGCGGCATGACATAGAGTTGTTAAAACCCCTACAAGATTTAATTCAGCATGGTAAGATAAAACTGTTTAGTATTTCTAACCTAGGTAAAGGATTTTAAGGCATTTCTTTTGTATGAAAACAGACTTAATAATGAAATAACGATAATGAAATACACAGTGATTAATCTAATTAATACAACTTCCTTTCTTTAAAGGACCAGTGACGCCAGAAAAAGAAATTTGTTATTTGGATTACAGCTCGTAAAAGTCATGATTTTTTTTGTTGTTGTTGTTGTTGGTCTGTGTTGTCTCCCTCCCTGTAGGCTGCAGACAGATTCTGTGGCACTTGATGAACATCTAGGGAGGGTTATTCACTAAAGTCCTAATTGTTGTGTATAGGTGTGAATTCACCTGATAAAGACAGTCGCAGTAGACTGCTAGTGTCACAGTCGCGTTTTTATAATGAGAATATTGTCGCAGTCGCGACTTTATTATGGGAAAATTGTCATGGGTTTGCTATGGGAATCCACTGTTGGCGAATTCGACAGTCGAATTTGCACGTTAGTGAGTAACCCAAAGTTCTATAGGAATCAATAGGACTAGGCAGTGGTCTATTTGATAAACATTTAAAAGATGACTGCAACCATAACGAAGTAAAACGTACTAAAAAATCATAGCAATTAGGAATTCAACATCAAAGATAATGTTTTTATCAGTTCTATGAGGGAATAACTTCCATGCCAACCCAAATTAGGATTTTTTTCCCTCAGGTTACTGGTCCTTTAACTATTGTTTTTCTACATAACGTTCACACTACAGGTTGTTGTTTGTGGCTTATTGAATACAGTGCATTGTATAGAAAAGTAGATGATTATAGCTGCCTAGTGATGTATGCTATAATACCTTTGGGGCGAGAGCCCCTCCATTGACTTACTTCAGGTACCCCTGGAAACTAAATCTGCCTCTCTCTCTCTCTCCCAGGATTTTTACATTGAGAAAAAGCCAATGAACCTATACTCTGGCAGTGGGTGGCTCGCACATAAATTTGTGTGTGGCAAACGCACAATGTGCCTATTGTTATTTTTACATTTTATTCTCTTCCAATGTTTTATTCCTTTCATTTGTGGAAATAAAGTTGTGAGAATAAAAAGGTTTTTACTCATGCAAGCAGGTATTAAGGAAGTTTGTGTAAACCACTTATTTTTAAATGAGGTATGGTGAGGTGTGATTAAGTTTTAGTTTTGAGTTAGTCACTTTTTGTGCTTATGTTGAGCATTTGACTTCCTGGTGTACAGGAGATTGACACTTCTTTTTTTGTAAGATACCCAGCTTTCTTTACCACTTTATGGCCGGAATTCTAGAAAGGGAGCCACAAAATCAGAGGTAGAAATAGATGCCCAAGACCCAAGCAATATAAAACCTTGAGTCTGAGAGGCTCTGGTTTCTACTGATTACATTCACAGTGCTGTTGGCTGAAGAGACCGTAGAAAGATTTCAGCATGACAAAAGAAGAGTAAATTTGGCAGGGGACACACTAGCTTTTCATCCCTGGCAGATTTATGACAGTTTTTTTGTAGAAAAGAGGTCATTTTGGCACAAAGGTGCCCATAAGAATTTATTTGGGTGTTTGACCACACTTGGGTGAATTTGGCACACTTAAATCTCCGCAGATTTTCTTTCTGTTTAATACAGTAACCAGTGGTTTATTATTTTCATGCTTTGTTGATCCAAGATAATAAATGCATTTATGATGGGTAGATGTTTACATACAGGACAGAACAATTGAATATACAGCCCCCGTCATAGAGGCAAGATGAAACAGACCCTGACCTAGTTTTATTACTTCCTCTTTAAAAACACACATACAGACAATTGATTAATAATGAAAGCAGCTTAGAGAGTCAAGCCTGCCTTCACAGGCGGTGAATTATTAATGATGGAAGCATGTAGCAGCATATTCTAATTTAAACAGCCTCTCGTTGGTCTTGTCAATTAGCAGCCTCCTAATTTGTTTAAAAGGAGCAACATAATCTGGTAACCTAGAGAAACTAGTAGGTTAAAATCCGAAAGAGGTGGCACATATATTTTATATTTGTGTGGAATGTACATTTATACATAAATATAATATATAGCAGCAAATGTATGAAAATATCGGTGATGATTCAAGACTTCCCAAACAATACAATTTTTTCAAATACTTTTCTTTTTATTCACATTGTCCATCCTCACATCATTTTTTTTATCGATCTCAGAAAGGTGTCTGCTCTGTTTATCCTCTTTATATTTATAATACTTTCCCACTATATTTATGTTATAAAATATTACATATAACATAAATAGGTATAATACATTTATAATTGTATTTATAATCAGTCATTCTAAGCAGTGGGTTTTTTAAAGGGTGTGAATGAATGTACAGTTATTATTATAGCATGCGTATTTATTTTCTTACTAGATATTTGTGAACGTTTCTGCAAAACTCCACCGTTTATTCTCGGCATGGTTTTAATGTCACAAGAAATGTTTTTTTCCTCTGCCTTTGTCTGCCTATAGAGATCACTAGAATTCCCCCACAGTGTACTCTCCTAATAAAAACCAAAACTAATGTTTTCACTTTATCTCAGCATATTTTTTTCATTTGTTGACTTCCTTATGTTCTCTTAAATTTTAAAGGACCAGTAACACCAAAAAAAAGAAAACTGCTATTTGGATTAGCATGGTAGTTATACCTTTGCAGTACTTGTGAAAATGACATCTTTGAAGTTTAATTCCTGTTTTTTTTTTTTTGTATTTTTTTTTTGTATTTTTATTAATTTATATAGGGCTGATATATTACGCAATGCTTTGCAGAGATTCGTCATTCACTTCAGTCCCTGGCCCATGGAGCTTACAATCTAGTTTCCCTATTCAGTCACACAGACAGACACAGATGTATGTTTATGGATTGTGGGTGGAAACCGGAGTGCCCAGAGGAAACCCCACACGCAGGTGCGAGGAGAACATACAAATATTACAACCAAATCGAACTATTTGAAGCATTTAATGGATATGTATGTAGGAAACAATAGGACTAGGCTTTTAGCACTCAGCTAGGACAACTCTCTGCTTCCTCAAAAGAGTCTAAGTCAGCGGTTCTCAACCTACCTGAGACCGTGACCCCCCGTGATGATGTCACCACGCAGGAACCCCTATATAAAGAGACCTGCATAAACTACCGGACCTAATTAAAGGAGCAGCGTGTTAGGCGACCCCTGTGAGAGTGTCGTTCGACCCCCAAAGGGGCTGCAACCCACAGGTTAAGAACTGCTAGTCTAAGTGGACCTGACAGGTCCACTTAAACAGATAAAACATGGCTGTAACAACAAGGAAGAAGAAACCAAATAACACAAATCAGTAATATAACATTTTACCAGTACCAGTAGGAAAAGCTACCATGCCAATCCAAAAGGAATTTTTATCATCTCTGGTTCCTGATATTTTACCCACAATGCTATAGATTCAGAAAACTTTCTGCACTTTGAAGTATTGCTCCTTTTACTATGTATCCCTTATAGTGCCTTACTGTAATTTGCCATCCTGCTTGTTTATTCTGTTTCATGCAGGAGAATAATATTTTAACTGAGTTTCTGCCCCAGTAGTATTTTGCTCACTGATGTCTTCCTTTGAGCCTTTCTGAGCTCCTGCTTTCTTGATCCGTCTTCCTCAACTCGGCCTCTGCAGTCTTGTTAAATGAACTTTAACATCCCGTTGAGAATTGTTAATTGCTGAATTAGCACCTGATCCAGCACCTTCTAGTCTGCCATAGGAGAACACCGTGGATACAGTTTTAAAGCCTTGTTATTGTGTGGAACAGACAGCTCATATGGACAAACCTGACTTTATATGATTTTATTCACAATTAGGTGTAGCTCTTCTGTAAGAATTACAAGAAATTTTTAAGTTTTGGATCACTTACAATAATTGGCATGTATTGATCGCAGAAAGTGGAAATGATCATATATTTGCTGATTTAAATGCAGTCAATCAAGTGCAGCCACCCGGGATCTTTTGATCTTTTGTTGTGACCACTTCTGCCAAATTTCAGTCAACGAGCTTTTGTAATGTGGCTATCAACATGTTTTTTTTTTTGTGGCCTTTATCATCACTGTGGCTGTAATGACTGGGTGACTTCTCCTGCTAATGACGTGCTGCTCTTCCTACTTGTGTAAATACTTATTTTCCACCATAATTTGCAAATAAATTCTTACA